>CAUZXS010000868.1:42500-80000 GCA_963585895.1 Sepioteuthis lessoniana | reverse complement strand
TTTCTTTATCATCTTTGATTTCAACAAAACTTTAATTACGTATCGCCTTCTGCATCGATTGACGACACCCAGGAAAAATAAAATATTACTTATGTATTTACGAAGTCTGTGTAACATATTTAAAATGACAGTATCTCTTTAACTAATCCCTTTGTCATGAGCAGGATGTGACACAAAGTCAATTCTTTAAGCGGCATTAAACAGATCTGAATTCAGAGTTTTCCTTCTCCTATACATGTTGCCATATCTACGTTAAAGAGTCCAGATTGCTCTATTTTCCCATAGCCAGAGGGAAAATAGTTGGATTCATGACTTTCTCAAGGTTATTAGCGCTAAAGTGAAACGTTAGCAGACTCGTCTAGGATTTGAACTCGGGTCGCCGACTCCATTTCTACATGCGCCTCCTAAAAAGTATGCTTCCTCTAATCTACTGACTTTTGGTCGCAGTTATTAACTTTTCCATTGCAAATAAACACAAACTCCTGTGCTAAATCGTACGGGTTTAGATTCTTTATTAAGTTTTAAAAAAATCCAGGAATGAAATCGGTAACCAGAAGTCAATCAACTCTGTCGATAACTTAGTGTATTGTGCTTATAAACAATGATGCACGCAAACAAATAAACTGTTTCACAGTTGGGTAAGTCAGATAGCTTATATCTGTCAACCACAACGATCATCTTTTGCACCATTATTGCGCAAGAATTACCGTTCATTATGAGACACCCCGCATTTCTACATAGATATCTTAAATTATCGTTTAACTCCCTTGCGACTAAAAACATAAAAACGGGTTTTTTACTGTCTACGAAAACATTTAAGTAAAGTTAGCGACCGGAGTCGAAGGCGACCCGAAGGCTCCCTTTTAAATAGCTACAACACCGAGGAGTAGGGGATGGCGCTACTCCATTCCCTGGATTGCTCCATTACCCTTAATCCGTACCTTGTAATGCTAAGTATTAAGCAAGGTGGCATCAAGTACCATTTTTGAGTCTTTGGTATGAATCTACCTGGGATTGAACCCAGGTCTCTTGGACCATTGGCGAAAGCATTTATTTTATCTGTAATAGATTTCACCGTCGCATTTATTTCTTATGTATTCTTTGATATACTGCTGGGTACTCCTTTTGTTTTCCCTTCACATTTTACTAAACACAGAATTATCTAGACACGCATGTGTTGTAGAGATTAGTCAATGACATTAGCGATTAAGCCTCAGTAACTCTCTTAGGATGAGTATAGTAATCCATCATGTGTAAAGAATGATGATAATTGTCAATAAAAGTTTGTTCAGTTACGAGCAAAATTGTCTTGAATTGCCTCTTTATCAACTTACACTAATATACACTCCCAGTTGCTTCCCAAATGATAAAATCTAACCACTGGAAGTTCTATAAAAATGATAACATCGATGTTTCCAAGTTTATCGTAACCAACTTCCAAAAAAAGTAGTCGATGCTCTACAAGGCAAAATATGAATTGATTCCTACTCCCACCTTTAATGACTTACAAAGGTTACACTCTCTTTAAAGATTATTGGTTGCCCATTCGGCTGGGGCTGTAGAATACACCGACAGCACCCCTGCAGAGGGGTAAGACCCCCCTCAACGATATGATACTAAGCAATCTGATGTTGAGGTTCCTGTGATGCTGGAGCTTTGGGGAATGTGGAACACCCCTTCATTGCCATCGCTCTTAGGTCCTCTCTGGGCCGGAGTGGTAGCACCTGGTAGGGCCCTATCTGCGTACTTATGCGAAACTAAATTACTTGAAATAGAACTGTTTTGATATTTCAACTGCGTACTTACGCTAAACGGAATTTTTGAATTAGAACTGTTTGACTAAACCGAATAGCTTGAAATAGAAATGTTTTTGAGAAATAAACTGTTTACATACATTTAAACTGCGTACTGATGCTAAACTGATTTGTTTGAATTGAAACTGTTTTTGACATTGAAACTGTACTTACGTCAAACTGATTTAAAAAAATAGAACTGTTTAGACATTTAACTGTGAATCAACTAAATCTATATTTATACTAAAGTGAATTGTTTGAATTAGAATTGTAAAGGTTACTGCCTATACTTATTGACACCTTTCCCTCTAGCAAACGATTTCGTACAGTTACATTACCCAGTAAATGGGACTGTATTTCTTGATGAGGAGTAAGTACCCTTCTACCCTAAAAAGGGGCGGGAGAGGTGAGACTCTAGTTCTGAAGATCTGGCGGTATGGAGTATTCTTTCATTCCCATTACTCCCTGATACTCTCTGACCCCGAGTTGAAGAACATTTTAGAGTTCCACCCTTTAAAATATTTGTATTCAATAGGATCATGTGCAAAACATTATTCGTATTTGATGGGAACGTGTGCACACCCAGCAAAAAAAAAACCCAACAACTCTTAAACAATTACACCAAAAAATGTTGATATGAACATCCAACAATCGCAATTCCCTAATCTTTTGAGGTAAAATAACCCTAGACGAGTTGACGAGACATTAAAATTAATCCGTCACATTGTCACAGGGAACCTCAGTATTCTTCCCAGGTAAAACCGACTTACGAACATGAAAACGACATTCTGTGAGATCAACTCTCTCTTCAAAGACATGGTTCGTTTTGTATGTGAGGCTAAGTTTGAGATTTATACGGTAAATGATATATCTAAATTAACACAGTCAGACAGGCAATATTGTAGCTTTTGTTCATTAGTGTCGACTGTATTCTTAAGGGAATATGGATACTGTTTAAGTCGCTATTTTTTTTAAAAAAACGTGACGATTTCTAAATTTCTAGCAATGTAAATCTAGCATTAAATTTTTTTTAGAATTTGTTATTTCACTCCACGTTTTGTTAATGTCACGTAATCTTAAAAGATACACATTTTTCTAAAGTTTTAAGAAGCAAATTTATTTTAAAGTTGTGATTTTCTTCTTTTCAATTCGTGCAAATAGAAAATAATTGTTTATTCATTTTTTCTTCTCGAAATTGCCTGCTTAGATAAGCCTTTCAAAGATGGATGCGATGATAAACTAGCATAAATCCCATCATAAATTCGGGGATTATTTAGGAAATCATTTACAAAGCTTAGTAAAGGCAGAAGAATAGAGAACCAAATAAGAATCGACAAGGGTTTATAATGCAATTAAACAAATAACCAAACCAGAAGTGAATCCTCGCCACCAGATGCAGTTTAATGGATTCCTTTTTTGAAGAGGGGGGTCTTAATCCTCTGCAGGGGATAGAGTTAGTGTATTCTAAATCCCACCTCCAGAAGTCTTGTCGAGAGAAAAGGAGTTTCATTATAACCTATTTCTTTTCTGTCTTTAGGGTGAGTATGCGGCTAGTATTATAAATAGTCCTAAACGTTAAAATAATTAACAGTTTGGTTTCTTTGTTTGATAGCATAACAACCCCCGCGGGAGAATTATGTAACTATTTACTGCTTCTCCAAAACTTGAGGCGAGAAGTATGATCCACTCTGGGAGAATCGGATTCTCATAATAAACAGTTTACCTGGCTATCTAAAAAAGTAAAACTGGCGACCGTAGTCGAGGACAACCAGAAGGCTCCCTTTTCAATAGCTACTACACCGAGATGTAGGGGAGGGCGCTACTCCTTTCCCTGTATTGCTCCACTTTAGCCTTGATACGTACCTTTTATTGCAGGGTGTTAAGCAAGGAGGTATCAAGTACCATTTTTAAAGTGCTCTACTCGTGTATAGTCTGTCATTTTCCAAGCTGAGCTTAGTTTGATACAAGGCCAGAATTATTGGCTACTCAGTGAGAATAGGACTCTTGTTGCATTGTCATCTGCTGATTCATGCAGAAATATACATATATATACTGGATACCTACTGATGCAATAAATAAGGGCGCACGCAGGATAAGAAGACGCAGGGAGACTTCTTTAACAATATTTTACCTCTCACTTTATTGTAAGGGTTCGAAAGGGTTGTTCAAGGGTTGCATGTGAGAGGGAGCTGGAGACCGAACATAAACTGTAATATTTTGACCCCACTGTTATGGCCGCCACGTTGTGTCTTTCTTGTTCTCCTGATGCTGGGGTCCACTCCATCGAGGTTCCCGAGGGCCCCCTCGGTCAGGTGTGGCCTTCCCTACCACAACTCGTCTCCAACAGTCTGGAATTCTACTGGCAACTGCTTCTTGGACTCGAACTCAACTGAGTTAAATAATAATTCAACGCCCACACGATCGCCCACTGGATCTTTGAAATCGAATGTTTAATCGTCATCAAGCGGAAATAACTGTCATGCAGTTCAGATGTCACTCTCTTCCGGTGCATCAGTTTGTATTGGCACAGTGGGACCTTCACCTTGTCCCATATTATAAGCCTTAATCCGCCCACGCGATCTCTTTCGATTACTGGCCATTGGAATGTGTCACTTCCTTCCGGTGCATCACCTTGGAATAGCATTTTTTGGGGCCGGGTCGAAGGTCAAAACATAACACTCTCACAATGGTCTTCTAACACAGTTAGCTAACTATTACATCATGTAAGGTTTTCTACTTCTCTAGGATGACGCTAATTTTTTTCTCTATGATATCATGTTAACAATGTTTGATCTATAGATGAATGTTCGAGGGTCGGCTGCAAAGTTCATAGGCTGACCAAGATACTCTCATGGAATGTGAACAAATAAGGTTTCTTTTTCAACATAATCCTTCCTTGCGGTTCACACACTTTTCAATCGGTGTTGCAATACTTGGATCACATTGGTAAAAATGTCAGCAGGTGCAGATATGATGTTAACTGATGAACTTTTCGGCCTACCTTCGAACATGGTATTGTGTAAATGATAATCCAATATTTCTAAAATGCTAATTCAATTAAACAGTATAGTCCCCACTCCATAAACGTAAATATCTTTTGTAATCAAAAATTCTCCTTAAGATCGACAGGAAAACTGAGAGGAGTCCTAAAACTTGAAGAGACTTGCTATCACTCAACCTCCAGTGAAAAACCATCGTCTAACGCTGGTGGGAAAAACTCTCAAAGGAGTATATATATATATAAACAGGATATGGCATTAAATAACCTATAAAGGTTAATATGTCACAAAACCCAACCACTTTGAAAGTAAGAATTAATTCAGTCTTGAACGAAGTGTTGCAAACGTCATTCTCTCAATTTATGCAGATATTGATGAAAGGAGATGCAGTTCAATTAGAACGAATGCTGCAAGTGGCCTCATCATACCGACGAAGGAGTCTTTAGACACATTCAGGATTTAAATGCTGTTTAGAATTTCATGATATTCAAGACGTTGGTTACACCAATAAAATGTATTCTTATACAGCGCGCTACGATCTTCACGATATCATAGGAAATCTTCCTGACAACCATCATGTCGACAGGACGTAGAATGAATTTTCAGAGGGGTAAGACCCCTCCGACTCCCAAAAGGGTATCATGTGTACGTCATTAAACTGCAATTGGTGAAGCTTCAGTTTGGGATTTCTGTGAAGTACTCTTTCCTTTTTATTATCACAAGTTCCACTCCTAGCTGGGTGGTATAACCTTTTAGGGTCTCATCTATGGGTTAACTCGATCTTCTCGGAAATTATTAGTATCAGATAGGAATACCTGAAACCAGAAAACTTTGCGTGAATCATTTGTATTAAGAATAGTTTCTTGAAGCTAAGTTAAGAGTGATTTAATGCCAAATCCATCCTCCTAGAAGAACTGTAGTGGTACTATTTAACCGATAGCAGGGAGGATAAAGGGGCCCATGCCTTTCCCAATGTTATTTGTCCGAAAGTGAACGTAATAGCGCGACTGGGGTTCGAACTCGCTTACTACTACAGTCCAGCACTTTTAACTATTACACCACGAGGACGCCCTGGGAACTAGATTAGGTGCCCACCCAAAATCAAACTTTTTGAATATATATATATATATATGTGTGTGTGTGTGTGTGTGTGTGTGTGTGTGTGTGTGAGTTTTAAAAGTATCGAAACAAAAGCTGTATCTCTCGAAGAAAAATTAATAAATAAATGAACTATTGCTTTAAAAAGTGTGTGCATAGTATTAAGCACAATTTAAAATCTTAAAAATGATTTTAAATCCTAAAAAAGGGTATATTTTTTCGGTCACTTCTCTTCAGAGTTTGTACTAGAAGAAGTAAGCATAGGATGGTGACCAAAGGAAAAGCTAAGAGTTGGTTGGGGAGAAAACACATAAAAATGTTCCCGTAAGCTAGAAGACTTTGCATGGTTTATAGTGTTTTCTTCTAATGGTCCGAGGTGGGTATTAAAAAGCAGTGGTTTGCTTTTGAATATACAATTCCGGTTTGCGTTCCGTTATCAGTAATGCTTCCAGGATGGGATAGCTGGAGCTCATTAGTTTTTAATGAAGGAAATGTTTATTTTCTTCAAAATAGTCGTCTTGTCATCCACCACATTCGTTCAAGTGAGTTTTTCTTTGATAGTAGAATACAAAAATGTTTCTTGACTTCAGAAATGGCAAAGGCCGATGTTATTAGTCATTGTCTTTTACGTTTTATCGTTTTTTAAATTCTTTTGTTAAAATTTTGTTAAAACTTATTCAACAAGTCTTGCTCAGTTTTTTTCCCGGGCAATGCAGGGTAGCCTAACGACTAATATCAAATAAACTTTATCTTATAAATCAACTTCATGGAAAGTAAACTTGTCGATATTTACAAAGCGTATCTTCATTTGTCCCAATATCAAGGTTATAACGCATTCAGTGAGCATCAAACTCACGAGCATTGTTCTATTAGCCTAATTTGTGAACCTTTAAAACCAAGTGAGGCATTCGTAGAAGGTAAGCGAGTTAAAATCATTATACATTTACTAACCGGAAATTGCGGTATACATTCGACCCTAGCATACTAATTTACCTAAGGATTTTTTTACTCAAAATTTAGAGTTATACTTATATTTGCTGTATAGATCGAACCCCAAAGATACAGTATGCAACTGTGACATTCCAGTTAGCGTTTACAGTCAGTGCATCAGATTTTGGAAGCAGCATGTGATACAGCATTAACATAATACTTAATTTGTTTTATAGTTTTATTCTTTTATATTAAGATTCTTTCTTTCTTTCTTTCTTTCTTTCTTTCTTTCTTTCATTCTTTGTTTAATGGCATATCAACCTTTGTAGGTAATTTAATGCCAAAGCCATTCTCCTAGAAGAACAGTAGTGGTACTATTTAACCCATAGCTGGGAGGATAAGGGGGTTCATACCTTTCCTAAGGGTATTACATTACACCACGAGGACACCCCCTTTTATATTAGGAGTTACTATAGTTATCGATTGTTAAGAGTACTATTTCCACTGGTTGACCACTCTGTGATGAAGGTTTGGATTTTTGCTTTGCCATTTAAGTCGACCCTTGGCTTTCCCGGCTTAAATTGGCCACTTGCACACCGTAATTTCCGGTATTCAAATCAGTTTCGTCTTGGTTGTTATAGTCTCAATATTTCGGTTGTTGTGCTCTTCGGCTTTCTTTCAGAATCTGGCGCATTGTTTGAATTTTGAACCCAGTCCTGAGTCCTTCTCATTCTACCATCCTTGCCTGTAAATTCCTTCTTGTGATACTGAACTATAACTTCCGCAGTCTTATCCAGGTACTGAATTTTTGACTACCCAGTCCCTCAAGTGGTTTATATCGATTGTTAAGAGTACTATTTCCACTGGTTGACCACTCTGTGATGAAGGTTTGGATTTTTGCTTTGCCATATAAGTCGATCCTTAGCTTTCCCGGTTTAAATTGGCCACTTGCACACCGTGATTTCCGGTATTCAAATCAGTTTCGTCTTGGTTGTTATAGTCTCAATATTTCGGTTGTTGTGCTCTTCGGCTTTCTTTCAGAATCTGGCGCATTGTTTGAATTTTGAACCCAGTCCTGAGTCCTTCTCATTCTACTATCCTTGCCAGTTAATTCCTTCTCGTGATACTGAACTATAACTTCCGCAGTCTTATCCAGGTACTGAATTTATGACTACCGGGTCCTTCCTCCCTTAAGCAGGGATATTAATGGGGAGGACAGTTAGGTGGCGGAAATTCCTGCAAGGTTAGCAAATCTGACAGATACGTAACGTTACTATAACAACCTAAATGAAGACAACAGTTTGGATAAATCAGTGTATAATAATGATAATTCCTTATCTCAGACATTCGGAGAGACAAATCAGCATTGAGACTTAATTTCTATTTTAGGATAAACTAAGATTTCTTAAGAGGTAGGAACATATAGTGACCTCCGACTAACAACCCAACGGATGTGTGGAGGTGTTGATGGACAAGTGACAGGTTAAAGATTACCTCAATTGAAATAAGTGGGAAAAGTTCGAGTTTTGGATCTTAGTTTTCAATCATTACGAGAGAGCAGACTTGTGAATGAGATTTGAACCTTTTAGAATAAACCTGTTCAGAGGCTTCGATATAAACTTGAGGAGATAACAAGAGTTTTCTCCTATCTTTAAAGACGGTTTGGATACTCAATAACATAGCCGGTATGATTTATTAAAACATCAATAAATATGAAAACCAAACTATAAATTCGTGATTGTCTTCTTCCTTTGTCACCAAGGATCAAGACACAATGTTTGATTGATTGATTTTAACGGTATACTATCCCGTCTAGGATTATTTTATGCGTAGTGGTTTGAGAACTGCGTTCATTAAACCTTTATATTACATTTTTTGTGGAGTTGTTTCTTAAGAGTTCTTTTACACAGTTATATGATTTTTTAAGTGTCCCTACCTAATACAAGTAATTTGCACACACTTGTATGGTTTCAAGTATTCATATCTAATACTAATAGCAAAGTTTTCAAGTAATTATTTCTTTTTAACAATCGTTATTTGTTTGAACACAATTATATATGGTTTCAAGTAACTAATAATAATCTTTCTTATAACTATCTTTAATGCAAATGATTTATAGTTATATCGTATAAAGTATTTCTACCTAATAAAAATAATATTTTAAAAAATCTATCAGACCCAAAGTTGGGATCTTAACAGTTACCGCTACTCTCGTCCGATTGGACTTGGGTGCAATGGCAATCCCCATATCTCGAAAACTGGAGCCTCACCATCAAATGCAATTTAGTGTTATACTCATGACACCCTATAATAGGTTTTTACCTCCTACAGGATGATACAGTCAGCATTTTCTAAGCTCCGCCGACGAGTCGACAACATTTGAGAGACCCGTTATTTAACATATTGATCCAGTGCTCAAATGCTGATAAGCAAAGCAGTATAAAATTTAAAGGAATTAGGATTTCACCGTTTTACATTTGACTCATGATTATAGCTTCGTATATATTTCTATAAATTAGAAAACGTAGTCATTATTTGAAACTTCATTTGGTAATAAAGTTTACACACACACACACACACACACACATATATATATATATATATATATATATAATTTACTCTGCTATATTATAAATAAAAAGTGCTCAATATTATTGATAGAGCATATGTATCGAAGTGCAGCCTAGACACAGAGTCAATGGCGCTTTGTGACTTTCAGTTTATCGTCTACGTGATCATCAGACGAAGATTATTGATTATGTGAGAATTTTATATATATATATATATATATATATATATATATATATATATATATATATATATATATATATATATATATAACCGGGCCATTGGCATAATGGCTAGAGTGTTCACCAATGGTCCGGGAGACCAGGGTTAAAAATGGTACTTGATCCCGCCTTGCTTAACACTCAGCATTATAAATTACGGATCAAGGGTTAAGTGGAGCAATGCAAGGAATGGAGTTGCATCCTCCCTACACCTCTGTGTAGCAGTTATTAAAAAGGGAGCCTTCGGGTCACCTTCGACTACGGTCACCAGCTTTACTTTACTTTATACATATATATATATATTTGTTCAAATCCATCTGATGAGCCACTCAATAGTCTGGTGAAATTGATCCATAAAAAAGTATATTTATTACTTTTCTTGTTTTTAATTAATTATATATATATATATATATATATATATATATATATATATATATATTTAGCAACTGTCCGCTAATCAGCTATTTGGCAAAAAACTCTATAAGTAAAAATTCTTCACACACTGGAGAGCCTTCCTTAAAGACTTTAGGGTGGGGAGATCATCTCGAGATACGAGCTTACTGAAAATTAGTTCACTCATAGGAAGAAACAGCAATTTTGACTAAAACCTACGTAGACAAATGCCAATTTTTAAGGTCAAAAAGTATCAAAACTTCGAAATAATTCTGTCGCCATTCAATAGATTAATTCTAGTAAGTTATTCATTGGTCGAATTGTTTCTTAATCTTTTCTTTTGATACGATGTGAAGCGACGCAGATATATTTGTTTAAATGTTCCCCACATCTTCAAATATCACCGCTGAGATGATTCTTTACTTTTTAGGTAATGAAAAAGATTCGTGTAAAACTATGTCAGGTGAATATAGAAAGAGCAGCACTTTTATATCACAATTCGATGAAGCCACAGCTCCTTTAATCTTCAGTCATTTTTTAATTATATACCACTTCAATCGGCATTATATATATATATATATAAGTATGACCTCCTCAACATCTTTGCCCAGTCGGCTGGGGCTATAGAATACACCGATTGCACCACTACAGAGTGGTAAGATCTCGTCCCCAATGAGTGTCCTGGAAATGACACTAAACAATCTGATGGTAAGGTTTCAGTGATGCTGGAGCTTTGGGCAATGTGGAGCACTCCTTCATTGCCATTGCTCCCTGGTCCACTCGGACCCCGAATGGTAATACCTGATAGGGCCCTATCTATGTGTTAAATAGAAGTAACTGCATACTTATGCTAAACTGAATTAAAACTGTTTGACTAAACTGAATAGCTTGAAATATAAATGTTTTGACAATTAAACTGAGTACTTACATTTAAACTGCGTGCTTATGCTAAACTGAATTGTTTGAAATGGAACTGTTTTTGATATTGAAACGGTACTAAACTAAATCGTTTAATATAGAACTTCTGTACTTCTACTAAACTCAATTAGCTGAATTAGAACTGTTTGCATAAATTGAATAGGTTGAAATAGAAATGTTTTTGATAATTAAACTGTGTACTCATGTTAAACTGAATTGTTTGAAATTTGCATAATAATAGATCTAGCGTTAAATAACCTACAAAGGTTGATATGCCGTAAAACCCAAACAACCAACCAACCAACCAACCTTCAACATCTTGGAAGCTCTTTTTTTTTTATTAATACACAACGTTTGACTCTGTGTAGATAGAGAGACAGTTTAAACAAAAAATAGAAATATTCAAAGAGTCATTTACTTGATCTGGAGTATCATGAATTATTTTTGTCCCCTCCCAATTTTAAGATCCTTTTCCTTTAAAACGTCTTTTCCTTTCTTTCTAATTACCAACGATTAACTCTGAAGTAATGGCGCTCGAAAGGTGCCAAAGGTATATATTTTGTTTCAATCGATTTTAATCGTTATGAAAACCATGTTCCCTATTTTACAAATCATTTTATCAAGGCGTTGTACAAGAATATATATATATATATATGTTTTGAAGTGGAGCCTAACAAAGTGCGGTAGTTAAAAGTTAGCCTCGCAAGTAATGAGTTTGATTCACAAAAGGTGCGTCTATTATCATGACCTCGAATAAGCCAGGGCCTCTTCTTCAATCTTCAAGATTGCGGCGGTGCTTTTCCAATTGCTCATCTTCATTACCCTTTCAATAAGAAAATGGTGCGCATTGATAATAAATATTTGAACCTAATCTATTTAACTGCGTTTCATTTAACTTCGAAGTAACAGGAAGCTTTTCCTCTGCTTCGTCACGTAGAGTTGATACCTGACACTATATTTAAACGTGCGGTTGATTGAAAATGGCAAGTCTTAAAACGCAGTTCATGCCATAACTCAATATATTTGATTGGAACCTGACGTTTCATCATTGCCCTTTTAAGTCATTTCATGACAGGGAAATCGATTCTCTCAAAGACAAGCTCCCAGCTTGATCCTAATTAAATTGCGATACTCCTCTGAATCTGGTTACATTATCCCTTAAAATGCAACTCACATCTTTGCTCTTTTGGTGAAGAAAAAAGACTATTTTTCGGTTTACCTAAAACAGTTGAGGGAAGAGAATAAATAAGTGAAATTATAATTCATTTCTATGTGATCCATTCAATAAACTATATATATATATATATATATATATATATATATATATATATATATATATATATATCAGTTTATTAATGTAAAAACAGTAAATTTTAAACAATTCAGTTTAGTATAATCACACACTTTAGTTCTATTTTACCTATAGATAGGACCTTATCAGGTGCTACCACTCCAGGCAAGAGTGGACCTGGGAGCGATGGCGATTAAGGGGTACTCAGCATTCCCCAAAGCTCTCGCATCACTGAAGCCACTCCATCAGATTGTTTAGTGTCATATCGAGGACATTCGTTGGGGAGTCAGCGAATTTTGCAGCCCCAGCAGACTGGGTCCGCTAAAGTTAGGGAGGTTGGAGATTTTAAAAGATCATCATATAAAAGGCTAGCCAACGAAAGGCTGACATATTTTTAAAAAGTCATAAGTATTGTTTTAAATTTTTCATTTGTCCCCTAGGCTGGGGCTGCAGAATAGACTGACTGCATCTCTGCAGAAGGGTAAGACCCCACCAATGAGTGTCCTAGAGGTGACACTAAACAATCTGATGATGAGGTTTTAGTAATGCTGTAACTTTGGGGGATGCAGTGTACCCTTTCATTGCCATCACTCCCAGGTCCACTCTTGCCCGGATCAGTAGCACCTGACAGAGTCCTATCTATGCGTCAAATAGAACTAAACTGTGTACTTATGCTAAACTGAATTATTTGGAATAGAAATGTTTATATGTATAAAAATGGATTTGGTATTGAATAACCTACAGTGGTTGATGTTCCATAAAACCAAACCAAACCAAACTTAAATTTCGTATATTATTTGTCAGATATTATAAGTAATCTCAGAAAATGGAAAAAGTCAATTACAGTGTAAAAGAATGATCTAAAATAATAGAATTTTACTATTCAGTTAACAGATCTACAATCTTAACAAAAAGAAAATACTCATTTTAATGTCAAGAATCTTCATAGTACAAACATGATAAATCGCTTAGAGTACAGTCTTAAAACTCATGCACAGATCACCAACAAAGTAATCATCACAAAAGTGTTTGCACAGAAGCAACTGCGAAAGCCGTTTATTTTTTTTCATGAGTCGGTCTTTTATGAGTCACCCGATAGAAAGAAAAGATTTTCTCGATGGTGATGAATTTTCCGTAATAAAGTGAAGTATGGTCAGAACTTATTAGATAAAGGTATTATTTTCTAAAGTTATAAATTCTGAGGGGAGGGTGTTCTTTTCTAAGAAACAAGGGTCTCATTTTTTGAAGGTAGAAATCAGATGGCAAACAGACAAGTTGCTAGCCCAGGATAGTGACAATCGTGTGGCCAGATTGGATCGGGCTGTCCCATTTTCCTTTGTAGTAGGCCTTCAGAACAACATAGACCGTTAGACAGGATGGGATCAGAAACTTTGTCTGCCGTCCGTGTCGAGATAGTCAAAAATCAACACTCACGCCTACTTTGCAATAAGTGCACAAGGATAAACAAGAAAAATTATCTTCAATAAAGACCGTCAGTGCCGTGGTTTTTCCCTGGATTTCATTTTTGCTTTTTTTTTTTTAGTTAACTTGTGGCCTGTCTGGTGGCGATCAAAACCTGCGACCGACTAACCTTGTCATAAAAGAATCTACACAAAGTGGAGGTGAGTCGCTTAGGGGGCAAAACTCAGTAAACAATGACGAATAATTGCCACATTTGAATCAGACTTTTCGGCTTATGAGTTCACATAAGTAGAAGATGCCAAATTTGTTTCCTCTTTTAAAAACAACAAAAATACTACACTAGCTGACAGATGAATTTGAAACAGCAACTAGAGCCGTCATCCCACCTGGACTTTAGTGAACTTTACATATTCTAAAATTGATTTGTGGATAAACGAGAAGATAAAAAGAATGGGGAAATTACAAACTATCGGAGAAAAAATTGTTGATTTTGAATTACAATTGATTTAATTGCTTTCCGTAAAAAAAAAAGTTTAAAAAAATGTAATTGAATGATTGACTGAGCTTAACTCAGCCAAGAAAATTATCTTTGCGTTAGGACGAAAAAAAATGGCAGCTGCTTATTAAAACGATATTCATTAGTAAAAGAAAACACAAACTAAGAACTATGTGAACATTTTGATCTTTTTCTTTTCTTTTTTTTTTAATCTTTAAACAGAGAAACATTGACAAGCTTACATTTGTATATTGAAGTGCACACAAGAAAAGAAGATTATGACAAAATCTTAGTTTGCATAAGAGACAGGTAATTACGCGCATAATAACGATAAAAAAAAGTGGCAGGAACAAAGAAGGATAACATGAAGAAAGTCAAGAAAAAAAGAAAAAGAAGACAAAAGAAGAAAAATAGGATTAATGATTATGTAAAGAAAAAGAAGGAAAAGTAGGAAAAAATAAACTTTCGATTATAATGATCTGAGTTTGGTGTGTATGTTAGCATAATATAACAAAAGAAAAAAAAAGCACATCATAACGAGATTTTTATTAGCAAAATAGCATTAAATTTCTCTAAAAGTATAAAGAGGTTTCCAATCCAGTTTTTAATTGAATAATAATAATAGTAATAATAATAATACCAATTGTAATTGGCGCACTTGGAACGATTCCCAAAGGCTAAGTAAAAGGACTAGAGAAGTTGGAAATCGGAGGACGAGCGGAAACCATCCAAAATACAGCATTGTTGAGGTCGGCCAGAATACGGAGAAAAGTCAAGGAGACCCAAGGAGACTTGCTGTCACTCAGACTTGGGTGAGTGTTCATCAGCTAACGCTGGTGTAAAAAACTTGCAAGGAGTATCAATAATAACACTTGGACATGGCTAAGAAAGGGAAACTTGAAGAGAGAAACTGAATCTCTTCTCATATCTGCAAAGAACAACGCCATTAGGACTATGTCAAAGCAAAAATAGACAAAACACAACAAAATAGCAGATGTAGCTTATGTGGTGATAGAGATAAAACGATCAATCACATAATACTCGAATGCAGCAACCTTGCACAAAAAAGTATAAGACTAAACATGACAGAGTGGCTAAAATTTTACCATACGAACAAATGGTATATGCACAACCTAGAATCCGTCCTGGAAAATGAGATGCACAAAATTCTCTGGGATTTTGAGATACGAACGGATCATCTAATATCAACCAGATGATCAGATCTAGTGATAGTCAACAACAACACAAAAGAGAACCTGCCGAATGGACGACGTTGCCGTTCCGGCTGACCATAGGGTAAAACTGAAAGAAAACGAAAACGAAGATAAGTACCTGGACTTTGCTAAAAACATATGGAACATGAAAATGACGGTGAAATCAAAAGTAATTTGCGTTCTCGGTACAGTCACCCAAGGATTGATAAAGGATTGATAAATAAGAGGTCGAGAGGAGACCGTCCAAATAACAGCATTATTATGATTGGCCCGAATTCTAAGAATCCTGCAGACTTGAGGAGAATAGCTATCACTCAGACTCATGTGAAAAACCATCAGCTAACGCCGGTGTGAAAACTCTCAAATGAGTAAAATAATAATTATGTGAAAAGGGTATAAACACCTACTAGAAGAAATAACAGAAACAAAAAAAGAGCTACTGTTTTCTCGGACTTTGCAATCCGAACTGTTAGAAAAATAAAGTGCAATAGACTAAATATAGTTGTTAAAATCTGTAAACGAATAAATTGGCCTAATTGATATATCAGCGCCAATATAACATATCAGTCAGAGAATATATTAAAATAAGTAAGTACAAAGACCTGGAAATAGAAATTAGGAAAATGTGGCACCTTAAAACTATCACCGTGCCAGTAATAATAGGAGTCCTGGGTATCATCAGGAAAAGGACAGATAAACACATCAACAAGATAGCTGGCAGTACCAGCCTGTATAAAATATTTAAAAAAAACTTTAACTTTGCGAGACTGCTCATCTCTGGAGGAGAATACTATCAATGTGACTGAAAAATACCACCAAAAGAGGCAGCAAAAAATATAAATAACATAGAATGCATATAATTATTGTCTTCTCTCACGCTAGGTCTAGGGTAAAAAGAAGGAATGTAAGAAACTGAAAGTAAGGATTGTAAGAAGGATTGTAAGAAATCGAAAGATTGTAAAAAGGATTGTAAGAAACTGAAAGTAAATATCATAAGAAGAATTGTAAAAAACCGAAAGTAAAACTGAAAGTAAGGATTGTAAGAAGGATTGTAAGAAACCGAAAGTAAAACTGAAAGTAAGGATTGTAAGAAGGATTGTAAGAAACCGAAAGTAAAACTGAAAATTAAGTAATGATAATAATAGTATAAAACTCTAGAATTTTGAGATACAAACGGATCACTAAATTCCGGCCAGAAAACCAGACTTATTTTTACTTAACAAGAAGAAAAGAATTTGTTAATTCGTGGAATTTGCTGTTCCAGCAGACCACCAAGTGAAAATAAAAGAAAGTGAAAAAATAAACAAATACTTGGATCTTGCCAGAGAGCTGAAAAAGCAGAGGAACTTGAAGATGACGATGATACCAATTGCTGTGGCCGCACCAGGAAAATGATTGAAAGTAGTGGAGATTAGAGAAACAATTCAGGCCACAGCGTTGTTGAAATCAGCTTAAATACTTACAAGAGTCCTAAAAACCAGAGGAGACTTGCTCTCACTCAGACACCAGTAAAAAATACCAGTTAAAATTGGCGCAAAAAACTCGCAAGCAGTGAAAGAAGAATAATTATGCAGGATCAGCGTTAGCGCTTTCCTCCGTCGTAATCGTTTCCCAGTGGAATTTAAAAAAATAGTTTGGGAATCAGACTGACGTGTTTTGCTAACAGTAGAAGTAGTCGCTGTAACGGTAGTAATATTTTAGAAAGGATATTTCATGCTCCCCAGATCTTCAGAACTCGAACCACACCATCCGATGCAGTTAAGTTTCATACCCAGGACATCCATTTCGGAAGACACGGCGGATACAATCAGCGTATTTTAAATCTCGTCAACAGGACGATATATCCACTGAGTGCTCAACAGTTTTGTTATTGTGCCAGACTAGGATTATTAAGTGCCATGGGAATAGCATTAAACTACATCTGATGGTAAAACTTCATTATTTGGGTTTGGGGGATGTAGAGTACCTCTCCATAACCATTACATTTATGCCCACTCTGACACGGAGCGGTAGTACTTGTTAGAGTCTCATCTATGGGTCAAGTAGAACTGTTCACTCTTTCATTAGAGATTATTATTGATATGAGATAGAATTATTTGTGTTAAATAGCAATTCTTGAAACCGTTTAACTGTGTGTAAACAATAAATAGCAATACTTGAAACCATTTAACTGTCTTCAAACAAATGATTAGTATTAAATCAGATAGGAATACTTGATAAATAGAATTACTAACATTAAAAATTATAAACCTTCTACAAAGAATGATTATTTTATATCTCTACTTCCGTAGGCATTAAAAGACCCACTGATGTTGGTATGCCGTAAAGGAAACTATGCTCACTAAATATTAAAAAATATTCAAGGAAAGTACGGAATAAAAAAAAAAGAAATAATTTACAAATCTCAGTAGTAGAGATTATGGCTTCGTTAAGTGAGAATCGAACTCAGCAATAGTCGTCAGATAATGTTGCTTGCCAACCATTATACTACGTGATGTAACCAGCAAGTAACGTAGCAATAAAAGCAGGTTAATATTTAAAAAAAAAACAGAACGTAAACGAATGAAATGTAGGAGGACACACATGGAAAATACCTAAGAAATAGAGAGTAAGAAAAAAAGTTGATCATAAAGAAGGAAGAAAGAAAGAAAACCAATAATATTGATAATAATAATAATAATAATAATAACAACAACAACAGCAGCAATATAATCGACATCAAAAGTAGGCAAAGTTTGTAGATGTCTTGAAAATCTTTCTTCAATAAACCGCAGACAAGAGCAACGGCAAGTAAAGAGATTAGTTGAACGAGAAAAATCGATGAGAACGAACGCTTTGCTTAACATTTTAATTATGACTGGACTCTCGACATCAACTCAAGAACGCACCGAGCAAAAGACTGAAGGTAAAGTACTAGCACACCGACTCGTCGTTCAACATCTCCCTTAGACCCGTACGTTGGCTAATTCATTGTCGATTTAATGTCCCTTTCGAGTGAAAATATATTTAAAAAAATGTTGCAACGAAAGTATTGAGTTCAATTGTCCGAAGAAAGAAATTGTAAATTAGACAATTCTATAAATTGATCAATAAAATAATTTTGCGTTGTCTTCTCTCTCTCTCTCTCTCTCTTTCTTACTCTCTCTCTCTCTCTCTCTCTATATATATATATATATATATATATCACTGCTGGAGAAGCAGGGACGAACTCATAAGAGATGTACTCTTATGGATCCCCACACATGGCCGTGCGAAGGCAGGACGACCAGCACGAACATACATTCAGCAGCTATGTAAGGATACGGGATGTTGTCCTGAAGACCTGCCTAGGGCGATGAACGATAGGGAGGAGTGGCGAGAGAGGGTCAGGGATATCCGTGCTACCAGCACGACATGATAATGATGATATATATATATATATATATATATATATATATATATATATATATATAAGCATTTTCACTTTTAAACATAATTTTCCCAAATAGTTTTGGCCCTAGCTGGAGGCATCTTCAGGAGAAGGAACAATAAAATGATAAGCACAATGACGTGTTTTTTTTATCATTGAAGGTTTTCAGACTATTGTCTTCATCTTTATTGTTATTTCGACAACGTTTCGGCCGATATGTCCTCCGGCCTTCTTCAGGTGTTTGTCGAACTCGGAAACCTATACGGAACTTCGAACTACGTCCTTTACTGAATTCACGGGCGTCGCCTGTTCTGATTCCGTTAGCCATAACCGGGTAAAAATGTTAAGTATACCTGTATTGTTACTCGCCTGCAGTCAGGATTGAACCAGCAACCTCCAGATGATTGTCTCCTAAGAAGCTTAGGGAACCAACGCCTATAATTGTTCTTGTACCCGGTTAGGGCTAACGGAAGCAGAACAGACGACCCCGCAGATTCAATAAAGGACGTAGTTCGAAGTTCCGTGTAGGTTCCCGAGTTCGACAAACACCTGAAGAAGGCCGGAGGACATATCGGCCGAAACGTTGTCGAAATAACAATAAAGATGAAGACAATAGTCCGAAAACCCTTAAAGATAAAAATCACCAAGCTCCGTCTCAGAAATTTAGACAACAATGTCATGTACATTCATATAAAGAGCAGGAGGAAAAAATATAATTTTACTAGAGATAATAGGAAGAATGAGCTGGAAAAGTGTACAATTATGATTAAACTTTGCTGCTAAAAGTGTTTTCAATCTGTTAAATCCTTGCAGTGTTCAATGCATAAAAATGCAGAATATCACAATATATTTTCAATTATAAAATAAAATAATCAAAGCGGATAAAACCTCACGACAAAATGTTAGGGAAACTGAAGAAAGTTAAGACAACCATTTAAAAAGAAGTTACGTTAATTTCAGACATATTTAGGATAGCTCTTTCTAGAACCTTTATGGCCTCAAGATATTTTTTGAAACAAGAAAACTTGAAAGATGAAAACAAACCTTTTTTTTTTCAAAAAAACTTAACGCATATTTTTGAAAGCGGTTTCAAGATGAGAGAACATAACAAATATACTAAAAACAGCATTTTAAAAACAATTTATGACGTTTGTTGAAGAAATATTTCGAAGAACATTAGTAATACAGCGTTATTGTTAATTTTAATTAGTATTTTTCAATGTTTTAGTTTCAGTTGCATTTTAAATATAGCAATAAAAGGTAAGCACTTGAACAATGTTTCCCCAAAGGAGTCTCAAACGATGGCATAATGTTATTAAGGAGACAACGGTTTGAATTTAGTCTATTTGGTTTGGTTTGGGTTTGATTTGGTTTTATGGCATATCAACCATTGTAGGTTATTTAATGCCAAATCCATTTTTATACATATAAACAGTTCTCTTTCAAACAATTCAGTTCAGCATAAGTACACAGTTTAGTTCTATTTGACCCATAGACAGGACCTTATCAGGTGCTACCACTCCGGGCAACAGTAAACCTGGGAGCGATGGAGATGAAGGGATACACTGCATTGCCCAAAGCTCCAGCATTACTGGAACCTCCCCATCAGATTGTTTAGTGTCTAATCAGGACACTTATTGTGGCGAGGGGCTTATCCCTCTGCAGAGATGCAGTCAGTGTATTGTACATCTTCAGCCGACTAGGCCTGTTTAGTTTAACTTCGAGACGTGAAAGGGCGTTGAGCAAATTTGTACATCATCTTCAGGGAAGTATAGATATGGGAAGAATAACAAGTTTGATTCAGTTGACATTAACGGTAAGCATATGCATGTATTAACCGGACACAAGAGCAGAATGTGAAACAAGGTCAATTTTTAAAACTAAGTAAAACTGGTTGGAATTTTCCCGTAACTGCTTACATAACCATAAGCTAAAAAACTTAGCCTCGTTTACTCATAGATGGAGAAAAACAGACAAAATTGGCGCGAAGTGAAAAGCAAACACCCTCATCCAGGATTAGAACACTGATTTCATATCCTTCGACGGTAACCGTTACGCTAAGTACGCCCCCAAAGTATGTACATGTAGCCACCGAGTGTGAGAGGTGGACAGTTTATGGGGCCAGGGTCAAATTTAAAATGTCTTGTATTATGTGTATAATGAACTTCTCTTTTATAACGTGAGAGTTCTCGTGGCGTAAGGGTTAACCTGCTAGACTTCGACAATGTAGTTTGTGAGTTCGAATTCCAGTCGCGTAATTAGGTTCACTTTCGGGCAAATACCCTTAGAAAAGGTATGAATCCCCTTATTCTCCAGGCCATAGGTTAAATATTGCCACTATTGTTCTTTGAGAAGGAATGCTTGGGTAGAAGGGGTTCATAGCTTTCCTAAGTGAACACAATAATTTGACTGGAGTTCGAACTCGCTTACAACGATGTTGCCACGTAATATGTTACACAAGACAACGCGGGAATCCTCCTCTTGTGTTATTGTATGCATATGTAAATAATAAGTATAGCAATATACTAAATTTACCTACCCCTTCGCTCGGGCAGGATATGACACAAAGTCAATTTTTAAGCGAAGTTTAACAGATTTGAATTCAGAGTTTTCCTTCTCCTAGACTAGTTGCCTCACCAAGGCTGAAGAACCTAGTCTGCCCTACTATTTACCCATAGCTGGAGGGAGAATAATTGGATTCATACCTTTCCCATGGGTATTAGTGCTATGTGAAATGCTATCAGTCTTGTCCAGGATTTGAACTCGTGTCGCCGTGTCCATTTCCTATGACGATAAGCATTACACCACGGGTACTATACAGATAGCCATATACAGATTTCAGTCAACATATTTAGATGCCTTGTCGGTGAGGTTTAGAATATGCTGACTGTATCCCCTGAGGAAGGGTAAGACCCTATCTAAAAAATTGGAGTCATAGTTCTGACACTAAAATCTGTATAGTTGTGTGTGTGTGTGTGTGTGTGTGTTGGGGGGAGAAACAATTTTTCAAATCTGGGGAATCTGAAGCACTTCTTCTTTGTCATTATTACCGGGCACACTCATTCGGAGTCGTAGTACTTGTGAGGATCTTATTTATGGTTCTGGCCCAGTCAGCTGAAGACGGGGGAGTTGTAGAATACACCGATTGCATCTCTGCAGATGGGTAAGACTGAAACCGAAATAAACTAGTACTTTTTTCTTTTTCTTTTACGTTGGTTCCATAATTTTTAATTTAAAAATATACATCGGTATACTAGTAAAATCTATAATAACCACATTATGTTCATATCTGCCCGTTTTCATTTTTCCGGTCAGTCAACGAGATACGAAAATAGTTTTCTGTTGGATTAGATTTACAAATTGGACGGTAATTTCCATTATCAAAACAACGCCTATTCCAATTTCCAATTACAAGAAAAACCTTATTCACTAAAACAAACACAAAACACTCGAACAACAGTTATCTCTTCGAAATAAACAGTTTTTTTTTTGTTTTTTGTAATGTTTTTATTCTTTTTTATTTCATAATGAACAAAACGTCCGGACCAATAGCAGAAAATTAATTGCAAGAGAACAATTTCTTTGTTAATATGATGAAGAAAACAACTGACAATTTCAAAGATGCTGATCACGCATTTTAGACATTTTTTTTTCAAATATGAAAAAGGCCATATGAAATGAAAAAATATTGGTTATTTATTTAAATAGGCAATGATATATATATATATATATATATATATATATATATATATATATATATATATATATAATCCAAAGAGGAAATCCAAGGGGTTCAAGTATCCAATTCGAGTGCTCAATATCAACAGCTATTGATGCATAATTAATTTGGGATTAAAAACACAGTAATACTCAACTTGCAGAGCCCCAAAATCTTTTTATATAAAAACAAAAATCAAAAATTTACTTCCTTTGTGTCATTATAAATCTATTTCTGGTTGTAAAACCACCATCAGATGAAAGAAAATTTTTATTCATCTGATGATGGCTTTACAACCAGAAATAAATTTATAATGATACATAGTAAATTTTTATTCTTATTTTTATATAAAAAGATATATATATATATATATATATATAACACCACCGCACGAACAGGATGCGACTTAAGATCAATTCATAAGCGGAGTTTAACAGTTTTAGATTAAAAGTTTTCCTACGTCTAGACCGGTTGCCAAGGTTAAAGAGTCTAGTCTGTTCTACTATTCACCCATAGTTGGAGGTAGAATAGTTGGATTCATACCTTTCCTAAAGTTATAAGTGCTATATATATATATATATATATATATGATTGGAAGAAAAACTCAACAGACCGTCATTTGACTATCATGAATTTATTTCAGCTGGTCACACCATTAGAGTAACCAACCTCTTCAGATAGCTATCACAGAATGGAGAGAAAAATATGAAAATATTCTTTCAATGGATTCTTACTCACTTAAAGTGAGAGAGAGAGAGAGAGAGAGAGAGAGAGAGAGAGAGAGAGAGGGAGAGAGGGGTGTGAAATATAAAAAAAACTACTTGTAGAATAGGATAAAACTCGCAACTCAGTGTTTCACGCTTTCCATCTTCAGGTGAGCTAATATTCAACATGTGGGACTTTTTCAACGTGGGGTTGAAAAAGACCCACGTGAAAAAAAAAAAGACCTCTCCCTCTAAAGAAATAAAAACAAAAACAAAATCACGCGTTAAATGTCTATGGGTGTCAGTTCAGCATTAACAGATTTTTTTTTATCCTGAATCCTGTTGATTTTAGCCACGATCTTCTATGAACTCGATAGAAATAATATTATTACTGTTGAAGAATTGAGGATTATTTTTTATTTTTTAAATTTTAAATTTTTTTGCATTTAAACCTTCCAGTACAGCCAATAATTATCTATGGGGACCTCATGCCGTGTAGAGGTTAGCAAGCTAGATTTGTAGACTATTGTTAGTGAATTCGATTCTTACTGAGCGTCATTTACTTTTGTACTTGTGCCTTGTCCGTGCTAAGTATCGTAAATGAATTGTTTGTCTTTATTTTGTGTTGTAAAAATGTTGTTTTTTTTATTTACACTAATAAATATTGTCCCGTAAGAATTTTTAACCAAAGTTAATAGCGCAACAACAACCTACTCGACTACCTACAAAGAACAGACAAACTCTTGCCAATTATTAATAAAGATATATTTTATGAAGAAATTAAGATTATTGTCATGATTTTCCTTTTTGTTAAAACTTGTAAATGAATTGCTTAATTGATATTCCAGAATGGTTTGCTAAAAAAAAAAAAGAAAAAAAATTGAGAATAATTATTCGAATTTTTTTCAGACAGTAGACATTGTATTTATTTACGCTGAAAAAAAAGTAAAGAAAAAAGGAAAATAAAAAAGCAAAAAAAAAAAAAAACAAACAAAGAAAAAAGAAAAAAAAAACATTAATGAAAGTGATGGCACAAATTCTAACACCGTCTAGCATAAAACTTGTATATATTAACCCAACTCCTCTGACACAATGTTGATTATTAAATGGAGTACAGTTGGTTTGAATTCAGAGTTTTCCTTCTCCTAGGTTGGTTGCTTTAATTCATTTAATTTAAACAAATCTACTAAATAAATTAAGACTTAATTCTCAGTAAGTCTAATAAACATTATTTTTTGCTTTAATTTTAAGCAAATCTTAATTTCTAATTGAATTTTAAGCAGATTTTTTATTAGTTTTTAATTCAATTGCCACAGGCTGGAAATAAATGCAATTATTGTTGATAGAAAAGACCTATTATATGTATAATTTAGATACAGAGTAAATTATTTTCGCAGAAAAATAAAATATTGCAAATAAGATTACAATATAGAAGTTACTTCACTTTACTTTGCCCAGATGTACACATAGACCTTAGATTGCTTAAAATCGCTGCTGTTCTTGAGTTCAAATCCTTGACGAGGCTGTTTCAGTTTCATTTAATGCTAATGCTCTTGGGAAAAAATAAATCTATCTCATCTTCACCCAAACCACGGGTAAAATTGTAGAGGAGATTGGGTTCTCGAGACTTATGGGGCAATCGGTCTAGAAGATGGAAAACTCTGGATTGAAAACCAAGAGCTGATATCTCCAAGTCACTCTGTCACTTTGTCTTCGAAGTCGTTCTGGTTACTCCAATGGTGGCACGGTTCTTGATAAATCCCAGAACGGTTAATTTCTCTTCGAAAAGTTCCACTTCAGAAAATCCAGCTGCAGTCAATTTTCGTAGAAAAATTAATGATTATATTGTTTTGTTCATTATTAATTTATATTTGTACATCATATGACAACATATGAATGTAATACATAAGGAATAAATATCTATAATACTACTTGATTGTCTAAGACTCTCATTTAACTATTGTTTTTGAAAATATTTCAGACCAAGCAGACTTACCTAACTCTAAAATAAAACTCTTTATTCGTAATCTATGTTTTTTTATTAATTGAATAAAAAAACATTGATTACGAATAAAGAGTCTTATTTTTTTATATTCCTATTTTTATCTTAATGCTGAAAATAAAAGTAAAAAGTACATTTTATTTTTACAATTCATCGTTTATTTGTTGTTCTGTTAAATTTAACAGCAGCTAAATTTTCAGTTGTGAAATTTACCTTTAGTGAAATTTATCGGTCACCGGTGACACTGATTCTAAATCATTTAGCACATTGCCATTTCTTTGGACAACCTGACTGTCGTGGACAGGGAGAGGTTGAGGTTTAGGTTTATTTGTTTAACGGCATATGAAATCCTCATGGATTATTTAATGTATGGCATATCAACCATTGGAGATCATTTAATGCTAAATACTTTTTATACATAAAACAGTTCTATTTCAAGCAGTTCAGTTTAAATTTGGTTTGGTTTTATGGCATATTGACCATTGTAGTTCATTAAATGCCAAATTCTTTTTATACATATATTAAATATATGATTTCCAAACATATTTTGAAGACAACATTTTTAAACAAGCCTGAGTTGGTTTTTTTTTTTTTTTTGCAGACAGTTAAATGGTTTCACTTAATTTCAAACAATTCTGTTTAGCATAAGTTCAGTCTTTTGTTTACTCACAGTCATTGGTTTAAATACAGTTTTTTTTTTGTTTACACAGAGTTGAATGTTAAAACAGTTCGATTTCAACAGTTTTCACAGTTTAGTTATATTAAAAGATTATCAGTTCTATTTCAAGAAACTCTGTTAAGCATAAGTACGCAGCTTAGTCCTATTTGGTCTATTGATAAGACCCTATCAGGTGTTACCAGTCCGGGCCAGAGTGGACCAGGAAGCGATGTCAATGATGGGTTACTCCGCATTCCCCAAAGCTCCAGCATTACTGAAGCCTCACCGTAGGATTGCTAAGTGTCATATCCAGTACACTCGTTGGGGGAGTCTTACTCCTCTGCAGAGGTGCAGTCGGTATATTCTGCAGCCCAAGCCAATTGGGCCATCTCTAATACGAATAGTTTTTCAACAGATCTATTTGACCTACAGATGGGACCCTAACAAGATCTAAAACTTCGGCTCAAAGTGAATCTATGGGTAATGGTAATGAAGGGGTACTTCGCTTCCTTAGAGTTCCAGAACTAGAAACTGCGCACCAGATGCATAGTCTCATATCTTGGACACCCTTTTTTGGAGGGGTCTTACCACCCATGCAAAGGATACAGTCGGCATATTCTAAACCTCACCGACAGGGAAAGGGAAGGTGAGATCTGCTACGTGGTTAAATACTGCTCTTCCATAAAATTGCCCATTCGGCTGGGGCTGTAGAATACACTGACTGCTTCTCTGCAGAGGAGTAAGACCTTCACCCTCAAATGAGTGTCCTGTATCTGACACAAAACACTCTGATGGTGAGGTTCCAGTGATGCTGGAGCTTTGGGGGAATGCAGAGTATTCCTTCACTACCATCGCTCCCAGGTCCAATGTGGCCCGCAGTGGTAGCACCTGATAGGGTTCTATCTATGGGTCAAATAGAACTAAACTGTGTACTAATGCTAAACTGAATTATTTGGAATAGAACTGTTTTTAACATCGAAACTGTAATTATGCTAAACTGAATTGTTTGAAATAGAACTATTTTTGACATTTAAACTGTGTACTTATGCTAAACTGAATTTTCTGAAATAGAAATGTTCAAGTGCATAAAAATTCATTTGGCATTAATAACCTAAAATGGTTGATGTGCCATAAAACCAAACCAAACCAATCTTCCATAAAACGTTGCTCAGGCCTGTGCCGATATCTTTGCGTTGATGAATCGTCAAGCGAAACTGACAGATACTAATGAATAAATAATTTGATTTTAATAATTGTTAACATCTATTCTGACGAAACTATGCTCACAAATGCTGTAATTTATTTTTGCCTTTTACTTTAGACGTTTTCTGTGTCAAGTACTGCTTTTAATACGATTAATATAGCTTTTATTAAAATTTCAAAGCAATTGCTTTGATTAGAATGATTGCTAATCACAAAAAGCATTAATGCAACGATAGTTACTAATACTATTTGAATAATTAGCATTTCTTCGAACAATTCCACTGAAATTCTTCTTTTTTTTATATCATTCATAGAAAATAAGAACTTTTATGCGTTTCGGAGTTGAGCGTCTTACTCATAAGCCAAATGGACGTATTCGTAAAATCTTCGTATTTTTAAAAGCAAAAGAACAATGACTTTGCGTTTTTTATACGCTGTCCTCTCCTCTCTTTCAATCTCATCTCATTTTTCTCACACAAAGCCTACGTATTCGTTACTGTTAAATCTTTATATAACT
Source organism: Sepioteuthis lessoniana (assembly GCA_963585895.1). NCBI lineage: Eukaryota > Metazoa > Mollusca > Cephalopoda > Myopsida > Loliginidae > Sepioteuthis > Sepioteuthis lessoniana. The sequence goes on along the minus strand of CAUZXS010000868.1, from coordinate 52,446 downwards.
CGAAGTTCCAGATGCAAGTGACAAGGCTCTTCAGTAGTGGAGGTAGGTTGTGAGAGAGTGCGCATGCTCAATAAAAAGCAAGTCAAATTTCGACAGAAAAGAGCCAGAATAGTGGAACGAGCAAAACGAAGACTAAAGTGGTCATAGAGAAAAAGAGAGCAAAACAAATCAACGGAATGCACTAGCAATGAATTAAAGAAAGATAATAGGTGACCTCCGACTACACAACGAACATAAGGAGTGTAGTTTCCACCTTTTCTCGTGCTTTTGCTTGGTAACCAATCTAGGATAGCCTAGCCAGCTGGGGTTGTAGAATATGCCTACTGCATCTCTGCAGAAGGGTAAGACCCCCTTCAACGAGTGCCCTGGATATGGCACTAAACTGTATTTGATGGTGAGGCTCCAGTCATAGAGCATTCGGGAGTGCAGGTTATCCCTTCACTGAACTGGAGTGGTAGTACCTGGCACCAAAGAGATTTAACATGAAACTTAATGTTCTTGCTTGGATATAGGCTGAGCAGACTTGGGGCGACACATAAACACACAAAATAGACAAATTAGCAGGTTTCAAGGCTAATTTGAAACGCTCCTTCCGGACTTTTCATATACTTACCAAATGAAAATCCCATTAGCCAGGTGTACTTAGTTCAGATTCATGTTTTGAATGATTTTCCTTAGTTTGCGGGGGGGGGGTTATCAAGCCATAATGGTTCCTATTTATGGTTCAAATAGAACTGTTCAACTATTTACGATGCTTGAAACCATTTAATTGAGTACAAATAGAATTATTAGTGTTAGATAGCATTACTTGAAACCATTTCACTATGTGCAAATAAAACTATAAGTGTTTAATAGTAATCTCTGAAACTATGTAGCTTTGTGCAAACAAATGGTTAATGTTAAATAGAATTATCAGTTTTGGATATCTATAAATGAAACCATTTAACTGTAAGCAAACAAATGAGATTTGGTTCGTTTTTAAAATAATGTCACCAACAAACTATTTACTTAGATATCATATATGTGTTAATTGGATTTGACCCGAAATACCAATCAAACGTTGATATGCTATTGATCCAAACAGGGAGAATCTCCGTGGCATAATGACTAAAGTGTTGGACGGCAGCCTCGAAGTAAATGAGTTTATACTTCACTCATGCTATTACGTAAACTCTTGGACATATTCTCAGGAAAGGTATGAATCCCCTTATTCTCCTAGCTATTGGTTAAATAGTGACACTACTGTTCTTCTACCCAGATAGCTTTGGCATTAAATAACACAAGAAGGTTGATATGCCATTTAACAATAACAACAAAAAAAAAAACGAAACAAAAAACCCCAATAAAACAACCATAATAACCAAACCAATCTAGGTGAAGATTGATTGTTTGGCTAGTTGGTTGGTTGGTTATATGGATTTATTTAGCTCCCCACGAGGCCAAAATGTAAGATCAAATTGGTTTAATATAGAAAAAGAATTGAGACTTCTGCAGGGCGGGGACAAACATTGTTTGGTTCCGTCAGCGCATTCCTCTTTCAAGGGCACCTCAAGAACCCTTACATCTTTTGACTAGTAGACAGGGGCTACTGGAGGGGGAGGTCCTTTGGGAAAAAAGCTGTCATTAAATCTCATCCACCGACGCTATTTCTGGTCGGTTGGTTGGTATATCAACCCTTAAACTAAAGTCAGTTACACAATGATTGTTATAAATGATTCAAAAATGCGTCTTCACAATCATTTAAAACAGGTAAACCCCTTCTGCTAGTTGGTTGGTTGGTTGGTTGGTTGGTTGGTTGGTTGGGGTTTTATGGCATATCAACCTTTGCAGGTTATTTAATACCAAATCCATTTTTATAAATATAGTCAGTTCTATTTCAAACAATTCAGTTCAGCATACAAAACAGTTCTATTTGAAGCAATTCGGTTTAGCATAGGGGCATTTTTAGTTCTATTTAACCCATAAATAGGACCCAATCCGGGCAAGAGAGGACCTGGGAGCGATAGCAATGAAGGGGTACTCTGGATTCGCCAAAGCTCCAGCATTGCTGGAACCTCACTATCAGAATGTTTAATGTCATAATCAGGACATTCATTGGTGGGTTTTTTACTTCTCTGCAGAGAAGCAGTCAGTGTATTCTACAACCCCAGCCGACTTGGCAATTTTCTGCTTTAGAAGACTTGGTGTATGGGTAATTCCTGAGGGTAGACTTAATGAAAGAAAGAAAGTGGCGAATAATGAATAAAAGAAAGAGAGGAAAAGAAAAAACGTAGTAGGAAACAAGCTAGCGACATCATTGGATGTTCCATTCAATTCGTGTGACTTGGCTCGTGTCTTCTGACTTCAAATTGTGCAGTCTTCAGTTGGTGTTAACAAAGGCGACATAGCTTGATCTTAATACTGATCACTTTCGATGCCAACCACTATAAGTGGTCAGAATAAAACAGAAATGTAAGAGACATTTAATGGAACGTGTTAATAGCCTGTGAAAGTCGCAGGTAATTGCAGAGAGAGAGAGAGAGAGAGAGGGAGAGAGAGAGGTGGGGATGGCAGAGAGGGACGGAGAGAGAGAGAGAGAGAAGCTGCTGGTCTGACAGAGTCGTGTTCAAACTCCGACAGAGATATTTGATGGAACGTCGCCCGTAATATCACGAGAGAGAGAGAGAGAGAGAGAGAGAGAGAGAGAGAGAGAGAGAGAGAGAGAGATACTAGAATAGTGTTCTAACAAAGTTGAGTTCAAATTCCGACTGAGACAGATATTTCATGGAGCTTTGCTTGAAAAATCAGACAGAAGAGAGAGAGAGACAGACAGACAGACAGAAAAGCTGGTGTCCTAACAGAGTTGAGTTCAAAATCCGGCTGAGACGTAATATCACGAGAGAGAGAGAGAGAGAGAGAGAGAGAGAGAGAGAGAGAGAGAGAATAGTGTTCTAACAAAGTCAAGTTGAAATTCTGACAGAGACATATATTTCATGGAACATTGCTCGTAATAACAGGGAAGAGAGTGAGAGAGACAGACAAACTGAGAAACAGAGACAGAGAGAAAGAGAGAGAGGAGGAGAGGCTGGATTCAAATTTCAATTGAGACACATTTAATGGAACTTACCCCCGTAAATAAGAGAGAGAGAGAGAGAGAGAGAGAGAGAGAGAGAGAAGTGGGGGTAAAATAAAGTTCTTGATGGCTCAACAGAACCAAGTTCAGATTCTGACAAAGGCAGTTTAAATACCCCAAGCTGCCAAGGAATAGTTTTAATATCATCGCTGTTAATTGCGACCCCCTTACTTTAACTCTTACCTAACATAGATTGGTACTTTCATCTAGTATGAAATTGCTTGTCTTGGATGTATACACGTATCTATTAATCTGTTTTACAGTTAATAATTTACATACGCATGCAGCATCCCGGCGCGAGCACACACACACATACACACACACACACACGCGCAAACAGATAGATAGATAGATGCGCGCGCTCTCGAATGTTTTATATATCTGAATATTCACGTACATATATGTGTGTATGAGAGAGAATAATATTGTATTCTTTATATAATGTAAGTCTAGAGAAACATAAGATCAATACATTTTTAAATGCTCTCGAAGATTTATTCTAAATACACTTTTATCGTTTCTCTATACAAAATCTAAAGATGCTTGAAACTAGAAAAAGAAAAAAAAAATCGTTTACTTATACTTTAATATATTTTAAATAAACAGAAATTTTTGTGGGTTTCACAAGAAAACAATTTCAAATCTATCGCATATTTTTGTATCCCACAATGCAATACGCTTACGTTTTATACCAAATGCTTATTGTATGTTCAAATATTTAGACAAAGCAGACAAACGGTGATTCAAATACTTTATCTCAATTGGGTTGTAGGTTTGTATATAACCAAACTGATTGAGCGAACTCAAGCTATACAGAGATTGGAGCAAAATAATCTATCGGGTAGAAGAGAAGGAATTTTGTCTTTTTGTGTGTGTGTGTGTGTGTGTTTCCTTTTTCGGGTACTCTAAATATCGGTTTAACGCTGTCTCCTGTTGATTCACTATTAACTGCTGCTGATGTGAACCACGTCTGTGCTTGTTTTCGGGCGAGGCTTAAAACAGTATTTGCCTCTGAATTTTGGTACAAATACTCTAACTATTCAATTGATCAAAATGAATAAATAGATAAATAAAAAAATCTGGTTTCATGGAGAAACATTTAAATGTGGTGTGTACAAAAAGATGCATATACACAGAACTAATGATATATATTTGGTTCGTGTGTTTGGTTTCTTTGTTTAATGGCATATCAACCGTCGTAGGTTATTTAATGCCAAAGCCATCCTTCTAGAAGGACAGTATCGGTACTATTTAACCCATAGGTGGTTCATACATTTTCCAAGGGTATTTGTCCGAAAGTCAATGTAATAGTGCGACTGGAATTCGAACTCGCTTACTACGATTCCGCAGTCCATCGCTTTAACCATTACAACACGAGGACACCCCCTTGGTTTGTTTGTTTGTTTTGATTTGCTTATTTTTTGGGTTTTTTTTGTTTAATGTCATATCAACCTTTGTGGGTTATTTAGTACCAAACCCACCCTTGTAGAAGACAGCAGTGGTACTATTCAACCCATAGCTATATAATAAGGGGTTCATATCATTACCAAGTTACCATAAGTTAAAACTGAACGCATAAGTACGACTGGAGTTCGAACTCACTATGTAACAGTCCGTTGTCTTAGTTGCTACGCTATGTTCTGCGAGCTATGTGAACATTTGATATTGCATTCAATAGTTTATATCAAAGTCAATTAAATGAGTTTAAGTAAGTTATGTATATATATATATATATATATATATATATATCATCAGGTCTTGCAGATAGCAAGGAGTTCCCGGACTCTCTGAAACCATCCCTTATCATTATCCATCATTCGTGGCAGGTTTTCTTGACTGTATCCAGATTCTACACAAATGTATGTAAGTCATTGCTGGTTGGCCTGCAATGGTATGTCCATGTCGAGAAATCCATAAGAGAACGTCACTTTTGAGTTCGCCCTTACTTCTTCAGCGTGCTTTTTTCGTCTAACTTGGATGGTTTGTGAGATGGTTGCTATGTGGCCGTACAGTTGTTCTCTTGTAGGGTGCTGCTTCCGGGATTTGCTCAAAAAGCACATGGAATTCTTATGTAGTTCCTATCTCGCTTTTTCTCAATGCATTTCCATATAGTCCAAATGGTGCATCGATAAATTAAACTAACGCGGACATAATTTCACTTTAATAGAAAAAAAGGTTGAGAATCTCAGTATATATATATATATATAATATATATATATATATATATATAATATATATATATATACTAATTTATCAATATGAACAGAAGTGATAAGACATTAGCAATATCATTTTGCTATTCTTATTTCTTAATTGTTTTCAATTACTTTCAAGCTTGGGTAAGTTTTTGTGAAGAAAAAACTTTAAAGACTTTCTAAAAGTGTTATATAATCAACAGCAGCAGGATGCAATACAAGATTAACCTTTTTTTAAGCAGAATTAAACAGGTTTGAATTCAAAGATTTCCTTCTCCTAGAATGGTTGCTATACGAAAATTAAAGAACTCAGTTTTTCTTATTATTTATCCATAGCTTGAGGCAGGATAGTTATATTCGAATAGGTCAATGTGAAATGTTTCGTCCAGGGTCTGATTTCGGGTCCCAGTGACGAACGCCTTATATATATATATATATATATATATATTATATATATATATATATATATATATAATATATATATATATATATTCAGATAAAAGTATTAACATAAAAACGTACATGATGATTTGAGGGCAGATCAGGTCTAAAACCAAAATTATTCAAATTTAAACCATGAACTCTTGAAGTCCGATACTCAAAGTCTCGCGTAAAGCACACACTCACCAGACAGAAATATAAGAAAAAGGGGCTAATCATACGTATTTATACAGTGAGATATTTTCCCAGAGGTAAGATGTTAGTTTACATGATAATTCACACGAAAGAAAAAATCCATTTATATATATATATATATATATATATATATACATATATACATGTATATCAAAGCAGTCCAAATGCATGTGAAATTCACATTGAAGTCAATCATATGGAAAGTGACACGGAAAGAATATATATATAATTAGTTATCTTCTAGCAAATTTAAACTAAATCTTATTCGTATGATGTGATGAGACTTCGACTTTAATGGTCATCTAAGGTGGCCTTTAATTTTGTGGATAATTTTTAAGGACAAATGCACAACTAATTTTTCATAAATAAGAAAATTAATGCGTTTGTGGGTTCGAGAGAGGATACTTAGTCGCATCCTCACTCACCAAGTTCCAATATTAGCATTAGTAAATCCAAGGATACACTAACACTGAATAAACGGAAAGAAAGACAAGTTCATTTACACATGTAGAAACATTTTATGCATACATGATATACAATGTTTTTTATTTATTTATTTTCTTTGGGTTGATCCAAAAATAAATTTCCTCTGCAATTTATCTACATTTTATTCACTTAATTTTACAGTGAATTTTGAAAGCCTTCGAACCCATAAAGACTTATTTAATCTATTTAAAAATGTATGATTAAGACTTTCCAGTGCAGGGTAGCATATTTTCAAGATTGTTTTTTTTATATATATTCAAAAAAATTTACGAACAATTTTTCAGACTAAAGTTTGCTGAGTCAACTGGGGCTGTAGTATACACTGACGACATCTCTGCAGAGGAATAAAACTCCCCTAACGAGTGTCCTGGATATGACACTTAACTATCTGATGGTAAGGTTCCAGTAATACTGGTGCTTTTGGGAATGCGGAGTATTCCTTCATTGCCAACGCTCCCAAGTCCACTCAGGCCCGGTGTGTTAACACCTGATTGGGTCCTATTTATGGGTCAAATAGAACTAAACAGTGTACTTATGCTAAACTGAATTGTTTGAAATAGAACAGTTTATATGTATAAAAATGGATGAGGCATTAAATAATCTACAATATTAGATATGCCTTCAAACCAAACCAAACCAAACCAAAATCGATGGGTCAAATAGATCTATTACAAAATCAATCGTATTTGATGGGACCTAGTGGGAAAAAATGACCCTCTTAAGAGACTGCTACACAAAAATGTTAACACAAATATACCCCTATATTGCCATCGCTCCCAGGTCCACTATGCTCGGAGTGGTAGCACCTGATAGGGTCTTATCTAGAGGTCAAATAGAACTAAACTGTCTACTTATGCTAAACTGATTTATTTGAAATAGGATTGCTTTTGAAATTGAAAATGTACTCACGCTAAACTGAATCGTTTGAAATAGAACTGTTTTGAAAAAAATTATACTTATTCTAAACTGAATTGTTTGTATTAGAACTGTTTGACTAAACTGAATAGCTTGAAATAGAAATGTTTTTGACAAACTGTATACTTATGCTAAACTGAATTGTTTGAAATAGAACTGTTTAGTAATATTAGTTCTACTTCACTCTGTGGAAGAAAAAATATATGAACAAACTTTAAACGTTTTTTGAGGCAGCAGTAAATTTGAACTGGTCGCCATTTAACTTTTTCACTTAAAAGAGGCTCACTGGAAATGAAAGCGGAAAGTCTTTTTTTCCACTTAAATGAACTAAATATATTTGCGTGAATCTGTGCCAATATTTTTTTTTCCATAAGACTTTACGCCCAAACAAAAAGTCTGTTTTATCAAATAAAGTATTTATAAAAACATAAACGAAAAACTGTCAATCTTTACGCATTTTATTACACATCTATACGTGTGTTTCTACATTTTTTTTTTTTGGTAGGGGCGATTGGGATAATGAAGAAAAACAGACACCGGTCATTAAATTACCTTGTTAAATTTGTTGGCTTAGATTTCGATTTGTTTTACTGCTTATACCAAACGCCAGAAAAAAATATTGCAGTCATTGCATCTCTGTTATATTCACATGCTAGTAAAATTTAGGCCGATCGCATCGACCGCAAAAGGGTAATACCACGCTAAAAAAAAGAAAGGGGGTGATTTCTGGGTTCCGGAGTTCTGTGGAGTATTGGTGAAACGTTTTTATAACCTTTACTTCCAGGTCCACTCTATCCTGGAGTGGTAATACCTGTTAATGGTCTCAACTATGGGTCAACTAATTATACTTTAAAATTATTAGGTTTCGGTTTCTTCGTTTTTCAATGGCATATCAACATTTGTAGGTTATTTAATGCCAAAGCCATTCTCCTAGAAGAACAGTTGTGGTACTATTTAACCCATAGCTGGGAGGATAAGGGGGTTCATACCTTTCCCAAGGGTATTTGTCCGAAAGTGAACGTAATAGCGCGGCTGGAGTACGAACTCGCTTACTACGATTCCGTAGTCCATCGCTTTAACCATTACACCACGAGGACACCACCCATTAAAATTATTAGTACTAGATAGGAATACTTAAACCCATGTAACTGTAAAAACAAATTATTATTATTATTATTATTATTGTTGTTGTTGTTGTTAATTTATTAATTTTCTGTTTTATTTACAGTTTTTTACAACCCTTCGCCAGGTGTTTACCAAAAATCTTGTGTAAGGCGAGGTAATACTTATATGCATTCTATATATATTCATGTCTTTTTCAGCCTCTAAGTTATTTTAATACTTATATGCATTCTATATATATTCATGTGTTTTTCAGCCTCTAAGTTATTTTCCCAATCACATAGATAGTACTCTCATCTAATGAGATGAATAGTTCCGCCATGTCCATGTTTTTGTATCTCATATAGGCCTTGTCTGCAAGGTATTTTGTTAATGTGTTCAACGGCCCCTTTCTTGACCAAATCCAGGGATCCCATTATTGCTGGCAGTTTTAAGGTGCCACATTTTCTTCATTTCTTTTTCCAGGTCTTCGCATTTATCTTATTTCTTTGACTGATGTGTAATTATTTGTAGGCACTGGCATATTAATTAGAAGGTATATAATTCAATTTGCTATAAAATTAATATTCGATTTACAATAAGGCTAAAGTTGTTGGTTTGCGAGATCAAGGATCAAACCCACTAGAACAACCATTGCAATGTATTTGGCTTGGGTCGGTTTGGTTTGGTTTCTTTGTTTAATGGCATATCAACCTTTGTGGGTTACTTAATACCAAAGTTATCCTTGTAAGAGGACAGTAGTAGAACTATTTAATCCATGGCTAGGAATGGGATAAGGGATGTAATCAGTTTGAAACGACATTACTAGCTCCGTTTCAGCGTCACGTATTTAATTCTAGACGATTCGCAGTGGATGGATAATTTTGTATAATCCAGTTATCAATGTTCTTAGGTTAATTTTTTGTTTCGTAGTCGTCTGCATTCATGTGGATTTCATTTTTAATTTACATATGATTGAGTTTTGTCTTGACAGCGTGGCCTTCCCTGCCAAATGTATAAAAAAAAAAAAAAAACACTCTCCTAAAACTGTGTATCTGGGTATGAAGCTCAAGTTCTAGAGTTTTTGAGGGGATGGAATCATCACAACTCCACCAGTCTTCTAAGTGGTCGCAATAACAGGCCAACTGTACCGTCTAAACAAACAGAATTTGGGATGTTTCTTTACGTAGTCTTAAAAATGAGCTTGGTTTTCTAGTTAGGGATTTTGTGGCCGGGCACAGTCGAGTAAGATAAACCGTAGCTACGACTGAGAGGGAAAGAACCTCCAAGATACGAGTTGATTCCTCTCGTATCAAAGAAAGTACACGCTTGTACACGAAAATATTCACGAATCTCCACCTGAACAACTAGCGACTGTCACTCGTTTCCACACCTTATTACTGCCACATAAATGAACGAAGAAAAGGAAGTCTCAGTATACATGGGACCCAGGTGACTGCTAATAACCATTCTAATAATAATGTTGGGTTCTTTTTTGTTT
>CAUZXS010000868.1:0-37500 GCA_963585895.1 Sepioteuthis lessoniana | reverse complement strand
CTAGATATGACACTAAACAATCTCATGGTGAGGTTCCAGTGATGCTGGAGCTTTGGAGAATGAGAAGCACCCCTTCATTGCCATTGCTCCCAGGTCCACTCTGCCCAGGAATGGTAGCACCTGATAGGGCCCTGTCTATGGGTTGAATAGAATTAAACTGCATACTTATGCTAAACTGAATTATTTGAAATAGAATTGTTTGACTAAACTGAATAGCTTGAAATAGAAATGTTTTTGACAAGTAAACTGTGTACTTACTTTTAAACTGCGTGCTTATGCTAAAATGGATTGTTTGAAATAGAACTGTTTTTGACATTGAAACTGTACTTACGCTAAACTGAATTGGTTAATATATTGGCATTTAACTGGGTGTAAACAAAATCTATACTTATACTAAACTGAATTGGCTGATTTAGAGCTGTTTGAATAAACTGAATTCTTTGAAATGGAAATGTTTCTGACAATTAAACTGTGTATTCATGCAAAACTGAATAGTTTAAAATAGAATTGTTTATTTGTTTTAAAATGGATTTGGTGTTAAATGACCAACAAAGGTTGATATGCCATAGAACCCAAACAACCAGCCAAACTCTGGGCAGAAAATACTCTGCTGTGAGGTAGACCCCCCACCAAATAAGGAGTGTCTTAGGTATGACCGTTAACTATATCTAATAGAGAGGCTCCAGTTCCAGAGCCCTGAGGAGTGTAGAATACTCCTTCATGGCCATTATTCCCAGGTGCGCTCTGTCACGGAGGGGTATGACCTGTTAGGGTCCCATCTAGGGGTCAAATAGGTCTATGATAAAATATTTGTATTCGGGTACCAAAAAATCTTAAGAAACAACTATATCAAAAATGTAAGTATAAACGTATTCTAAACACAAATTCCAAACTCTTAGGCATAAAGTGACCTTAGACGGGTTGACGTGCCGTTAAATCAATCAATCAAAAATAGCCTCTCGGTGATTAGAGACATGCAAAGCAAAACGAAATGATCTTTTAAATTTTCCTCCTATTTTTAGCCGAACAGATTTTAATATTTTTCATACACTATTCTTATTCCCAATTTCTTTAGAATTTTCAAGAATATAGTAAAATTTTTTTTATTGTGCTCTCTTTAAGTAATTCATCACGTATAACTTTCTTTTCTTGTGGACACCTTTATCGATTTCGCTGAGAAAATGTTTTCTATATCGATTAGATTTTTATTAATATCACTATCTTTATTGATTTTTAACAAAATCTAAAATGCTTTTCTTCCTACCTAACTATTATCTCCTTGATATTTCTTTTTTGTTAACAGAATTTTCGTTCATTTACGAATTTTTGATGAGCCATGAAAACACACACACACACGCATACACGCGCATGCGCGCACAAATACAAACACTAAAATGCTAAGATTTGTTTACGCAGTGGAATAATCTAATAAACTTGGGAAAAAAGAAAAACGAAAAAAAGGGGGGGATAAGTATATATTAAATTATGGATTATTTTGAAAAAAAAAGAAGGAAGTCTTGCTTGATAAAGACGAAGTGTATTAAAATTATCTATACTGAAGCTGTATTTTCCAAGATAGAAACGAGCAATAAATAAAACGTTTAAGAACTACGTAATAATTACGAGTACACCCACTCGCCTACATATATATATATATATATATATATATATATATATATATATATATATATATGTATATATATAATTACATTGTGATGTCTGGCGGCAACACCCCACAAGACACCAACTGTACGGCCACCTGCCTCCTATCACGAAAACTATTCAAGTTAGACGAACCAGACATGTAGGACACTACTGGAGAAGCAGGGACGAACTCATAAGGGATGTACTCTTGTGGACCCCTACACATAGCCGTGCAAAAGCAGGACGACCTGCACGAACATACATTCAGCAACTATGTGAGGATACGGGATGTTGTCCAGAAGACCTGCCTGAGGCGATGAACGATAGGGAAAAGTGGCGAGAGAGGGTCAGGGATATCCGTGCTACTAGCACGACATGATGATGATGACATTGTGGTGTCTGTGAACCTGGGTTTCAAGCTTTATGCATTCATCAGGCTATAAGGTTTAAAAAAACGATTAATATTGTTAATTTGTTTGTGGTGGTAGAGATAATCATAAACCATTACAATATATATATATATATATATATATATATATATATATATATGGAAGTAAATAATGAAAAGGAATCAGACCGTATGAAGAAAAATTCACATGATAGATTTTTGAAAAAGAATGATGATGGAATGATTGAACGGTTATATGATCTTCCATTGTATGCACTCTAGCCATTCCGTTTTTGTATTTTATCAAATATCCAGGGTTGTTCTATCAACACTTGTTTTACCATTTTAATTTCCTGACAAAGTTTCATTAAACCCGAAAGATTTTAGCGTCGTCTTTCCTTCTAATAAATTAATCAATTCTGGATTACTTTGTTTTTTTTTTTTCATTTTCTCCCTACATACATATATTTCAACTATTTCGGAAGGATATATATATATATATATATATATATATATATATATATATATATATATATATATATATACCTTTTTTTATAGATAATGTTATACGTGTATATAAGTATACCGTTAGAAAAGTAACTGCCGTCCGTGGTGGCTGCAGAACACGTTGACTGCACCCCTGTAGATGTGTAAGACCCCCACCCCGTCGATTGTCTGATGCTAAACTGTATCTGATGCTAAACACCAGGCCTGGAACTTTGCTGAATGTGGTGGACACCTTCATTGCCATTACTCCCAGGTACACTCTGTCATGGAGTGGCAGTACCTATCTATGGGTCAAATGGAATTACTTGATAATTAATTATGCGTAAAATCATATAATTGAGAGCGAACAAATGATTGATATTATATTGAATAATTAGTATATTGTATTATATTATTATTATTATATTATATTATTATTATATTATATTATAAATTAGTATAGTACATACATATATTGAATAATTAGCATTAGACAGTACTATTATATTGAATAATTAGTATTAGATTGTAATACATGAAACCATTTAAATGTGAGCAAATGAATGAATAATGTCGAATGAAATTATTTGTTTCAAATAGCAATACTTGATTCTATTTGATAAATAAATCAGAGGCTGTCGTTATGAGACAACTGAGGAGATGAAAGAGGCTGTGACGAAGGTCATTGACACGCTCACACAAGAGGACTTCCATGGGGCCTTCCAGAAGTTGTTGGAACGGTACAACAAGTGCATTGCAGCCGGAGGAGATTACTTCGAAAGGGACTCGAGTTTCATGTGTGTACTCTCAATAAAAGTGCCCATACGGAAAAAGTCTGGAAACTTATTTAATGATCCTCGTAGATATATATATATATATATATATATATATATATATATATATATATATATATATATATATGGAATAGATCAGAAAGTCAGAACGGCCATTTGATTTTAGATTAACTAAGTACAGAATGAAATCTATGAATTTCAATAAGCAAATGCCTGTCGAACAATATTTCCGCTAAAACGATAATGATTCTAATAGAAATTATTTGTTCAGCATCATAGAAAAGCACATTGGACACCATAATGGCAATAATAGAAAAAAAACAGGAGGATAAATGGATCAACGGCTCCAAATACTGATAAGAAATGGCTTTAGCCTTAAACTAAGCAACTCTTTGAAATATCGAGTGCAAAAAAAAAACCCTCAAGAAACACCAACACAAAAAATATAAATATAGATATAAGCGCACACTTTACGTGATTCACTTACCTTGGGCCATAAATTAACCCCGATGGGTTGACGCGCCATTAAAATCAATCAATCAGATTGTTTACAGTACCCGCAGTTTGTCAAAAGTCACCCATCTAATATTAAGCAGGTTCATCGCGGCTTTCAACATGACTTGATCGTAAGTTTTTGTTATGTTACTGTTAATGCTGTAATTATTTGTGCATAAGACAGTATTTTTCCACGTTTTAAGCAAAAAAAAAAAAAAAAAAAATTGGGTTGCGTATTATACATGAGAACTATACGATTAACTTTTTCTGGCAAGATATCTCACTATATGATTGCCATTGTGTTATATCTATAATCCAAACTAATGTATTTGACGCTGTTAAAGAGAAAAATATTCCCAGGAATGTTTGTTTATTTATGATTTTGTTTCTTACGTGATCTTATTTTCGTTTAAAGCTTGTTGCCTTTTTGTGTGAATATGTCCGTATGTTTGCTCTAAATACTATGTATATTTTTTTTTATATATATTATTCAAACCATATAAGTTCTTATCTTTAATCCGAATAAACAGATAAAAGTTTGGCCAAATGCTAAATTTAGATAAAATTTAGGCGCAACAAATTCTAAAAAGTCAGTGCGTATTAGACATTGACATTTTTTCAAGAATTTCGCAGTCTAAATCTAGAAGTGCGTGTTATATATGAGTGCGTATTATAAACAAATAATTACGGTATACGTATGCATATGAGGATAATAAGTATAATTATATACAGATTTCAGTCCACCAATCAAATCGTTTCTTTTTAAATTCTTCAACGTGTTTTGCGTGTTTACTGAACACATTGGTCTGTTTATTGAATAGACGGCCGCACACTTCTCTCTGGCCAATGGGCATATCGACATTACAAGTGCGCACCAAAGCCACAGAGAACATCAATCTAGTTGCGTTTTACGACACATAAAGAATTCTTTGTTCACATCTGCTGTGGTAATGCAACTACCCTGAGACCGCATCACGAACCGGCAAAGCCACGAATCTTGCAAGGCGGCATGAACAGTCGATAAAAATGGCCGCTTATTGCAATAAATTTTAGCTGAAGATTTTAGTCAGAATTTTAACTAAGCCAGAACCACCATGGAAAATCGAATTTTACGGTTTTTTGAACACTTTGGTCTTTGATGTTTTATATCGTATTGATTACATATAAAACTAGCTGGATTAAGTGTAGGTTTATTAAGGTTGACATCATAATCTTCATAAGGCAACGAAATCAGCATAACGAGAGTCTACGGTTCTGTTACAACGTTTCACTAAGTCCTGTAAGGAGTGGTGACCGCGTAACGTTGAGGCTGTAAACGGTATTTTAAAGGACGAAATACGGCCACTCACGACCTGATCGAAATATCAATTAAAATTGTTACAACGCTTTAGAACCTTAAATTCCAATGCTTTCTTGCAAAAAAGTACTCTAAGAAATTCATTAAAAGGCCAGTAATCATTTTCATTTTAGAGATAAATGTTGCTTTAAAAAAATATATAAACCCCTAATAAGACCTTTATAGAATATTGTACACAGGCCTGGGCTTCAGTGTCGAGACTTGGAAATTAGGGTCTAATATTGAGATTGGTGGACATACAAAGAAGAGTGTCAAAAATTATAAAAAATATAAAAGATTACAATTACAGGGAGAGATTAGAGAAAGTAGGATTAACTTCTTTTTTTTCCAAAAAAGAAGAATGAGAAGGGATCTAGTTAAAATTTTCAAAATAATAAACGGAATTTCTAATTATGATAGACGCTTTTTTATTTTTTATTTATTTAATTATTTTTATAATTGTTTTTTTTTTTTTTTCAATATTTCTCTTCGAACTGAAAATCTACTGTTTAAATAGATTTCAAAAACCAAGTCTACCAATCATTTGTCTTTTTTTTGTTTTGTTTTGTTTTTTGTTTGTTTTTTTTTTTTTTGCTAAGAAAGTATTATTATTATTATTTTTGCTAAGAAAGTAATATAATTTTTTTTTAAGAGAGTAATATAATTTTTGGAACAAACAGACCAAAAAAAGCAATAATGCGCTAAATTTTAAGATTAATTTGGAGGATTTAAAAAAAATGGTAAGAAAATGAATTTAAAAGGGCATTTTGGAGGAATAATCAGATATATTATTCAACAGAATTTGATATGGATATAGATATTGTAATAGTTATCATTTTCTGTGCAGAGATTTTTTTAAGTTGATGTGAGAGAAAAGTAAAATGCAGAGATGCCCAAGGAAGCATAACAAGACAAATAGAAATAGAAATAATTAGATTTGAATATATGAACAAAAAGTTAAGATGTAATAAAATAAACATTCAATTTGGTCAAAGAAACATATTTTTTGCATCGAAAGTATTAGACTTTCATTGACAGTAAATTTTAATGCGGTCTTTAAAGATCAAAAAAGTATAGCACAAGGACGAAGATACAGACTGCGCCTCGGAATGAAATTTTGCAAGGAAGACGTCATGGACGCCAACAAAAGGCATAGAGAAAAAGTTGAATGGGAACATCGCAAGAATGTTACGTGGTGTCTTGTACAGATCATGGAAACAACACCTCCTCAAAAAATTTTAAAAAAAACAGCAGCAGAACGACCACCTACTCCCCATCTCACAAACCATTCAGGTAAGAAGAACAAGACGTGAGGAGCACTGTTGGAGAAGCAAGGACGAACTTATAAGCGACATTCTCTTATGGGTTCCTGCACATGGACACACCAGTTGTTGGCCAACCAGTAAAGACTTATATACATCAGATCTGTACGGATACCGGTTGCAACCTTGAAAATCGACCGGGAGAGATGGATTATGGGGATGGATAGAGAGAGAGAGAGAGAGAGAGAGAGAGAGAGAGAGAGAGAGAGAGAGAGTCAGGGAACTCCGTGCTGTCTGTGCGATTTGATGATGTCGATGATAATGATGACGATATTCTAAGTTGTCTTGGTTAACTATTTCAATGAATAATCCTCTAACTCAGTTCCATCCGATATAGCTATACAGTTATCACTAAAAGTTATTGTTTCAAAATCAGTTTACATATACTTCTTTGCTCAACTCATCTCTTTTTGTGATGTTTTCTTAAAAGTAGTTGTTTAGTTGATTTCATATCTTTTAGCTAATGTTTTTCATATTCTGCATCTTTCCTCTCTATTCATTTTTGTATCACCTGCTCCTTCCAATATTTTCTTCTTGTCAATCCTCTTTCCATGTTTATTACTTTCTTCATTATTTTCAGATCTCTTTTTTAACATTTTGTACTTGTCTTTATCTCACCAGTGTTATCTGTTTTTTGTTTGATGATCTCTGTTCAACTTTTGTGCATTTTCCAATATTGTATACTCGTCACTCAATAACTTTACAATATTTTGTTTCTCATTTAAAGTTATATATTTTTTAAAACCCATGGCAATCTTTATCAAATTAAAAATTAAATATCTATCTACCCTTAACCCTTAAGTCACATGATAAAATCTCATCAACAAATAAATTATTTAAAATATTTCTATTTAAAACAGTTGCCCAAAACTGAAACTTACAATATATTGCTCAAATAGATTTAAGTATATCCTGAAAATTTTGGCAATATTGTTTGGTTAATAAAAATTTTATTTTAGATTTGCATTCTATAACTTTTCTCAAATCAAAAATATTCTCTTTAACTTTACTGGACGATGTCTTGTACCTCTCAAAACTGTATTTTTGAAGAACTTACAGTTATTCTTTGCATTAATCTCGACACCATCATCAATTCTGAAGGGTTCTATAATTTTACTGTCAATACTACTAACCCAAAATATCACTCTCCTTATATTTTAAGTGGTGTTTGTTGACTATTTCTATGAAGGACCAAACGTCTAACAAAGCTTTGAGGTTCATTTAATGTAGCACTACATTCATCACTGAAATTACTGATTAAAAATCAATTTACATATACTTCTTCGCTTAACTCGTATCTCTTGGTGATGTTTTCTTAAAGGTGATAGTTCGGTTTCGTTTATGTCTTTAGTCAATGTCCGTAATATTTTGCACCTTTTCTCTTTGTTTACATAAACAACATCAGGTTCCTCAAATATTTTTCTTGCTGATCAATACAATTTTCTTGCTTATTAACCTTTTCATTTTCTTAAATCTTTTTTTTGACATTCTTAAAGCCAATTTATCTCCTTCTCTTGCCAATGTTAACAGTTTCTTTTTTTAATTGTTCTGTGATCTCTGTTCAACTTTTTCGCAATTTCCAGTGTTGTGTTCCCATCGTTTAATATCTTTACAATATCTGGTTTCTCTTTTGAGGTAATGTCTTTATTATGACCCGTGCCAATTATTATATATCTGAAGTAAAAAAAATAAATATCTATAACTATACTATTATACGTATTGATTCAAAATACGATGATAAATTCTCGAGCTATAGAGTTAAAGATGATACTCCCCAAAACAACTTGGTATTTTTTAAAAATAAGAATATATATTGTCAAGTGAAACTCAGGCGATCTATTGCTCATATAAATGTAAACAGATTATATATATATATATATATATATATATATATATATATAAAGAATTGATGTTATAGATGAAAACGTTTTGAGCGAGTGGTTCTTCTATGTGATTCATATTCTAATAGTCATAGCCGATTTCAGATTTAAAGATAGCAATATTATCCACGTTATAAACACATATATATATACATCCAACGTGCGTGAAACTCTGTGTCATGTGTAGTACTTATATATATATATATATATATATATATATACATTGGCAGCAAATTCACTTTTAGGCATTTTTCATTAAATATCACTGGCAAGGATTATTTAAACAGATTTTATTTTAAATAATGTTTTGTTACTGGTGGGTAAGATATCATAAACGTAGATGAAAACAATTTTTATAGCCTTGGTTCACATTTACAGAATCCTACTCATAGATACGAGGACATAAATAAAAGAATAGATAAACCTTTGCACGTCACACTCAGTGAAATAAACACAAGTGCAAGCGCACGCGCAAGCGCGCGCTCACACACACACACACACACACACACACACACACACACACACACACACACACACACACACACACACACACACACACACACACACACACACATAAACACATAAATATGTACAAACTTATGGTGTTGGTCAACCAACAAGAACTTACCAGTAATAGCAATGTGCGGACATAGGATGTAATTTGGAGGACCTGCTGTGAACGATGGATGCAAAGGACAAATGGGGAGAGAGAGAGAGAGAGAGAGAGAGAGAGAGTCAGGGAAATCTGTGCAATGATGATGATGATGATGATGATATCAATAAGCATACTATCATGTATGTACTAAGCTCGAATGGCATAACAAAACAAGTTATCAATAATTATCGATATCAGGCTGAAATTCACCCGATATACAACTCATGTAGATATTAACAGATCCTGAATATCGATTGTTTAAGATCCAGTTTTATTGTGGGAAAAATGACTTGCATAATAAAATCTGACATAGTAACGGTGAATAAGATTTAGTTGCTTATCAGTTCGAAGCTGAAATGGCGCGTAAAAAGAACAATTGTTAAAGTAGAAGAAATTTAATAGCGTTAATCCCGATGAATGTGAATAAAATAAAAAAAGAAGTTGATATAAATAAGACAAGATACATGAACGAATAATATACAACTGGTCATCGTTTTTATGAATCCTTGTTATCCTTGTGTGGCTGCCTCGAAGTACAAACGAGGGTCGTTCAAAAAGTTCTAAGCCGCATAGCTGAACATTTTTATGGCAACATACTTTATAAATCTAGAAAAATTTGAATCAGAATTTCTAGTTTTATAAGAAGTGATCATGTGTTGCCACAACAAAAATGTTTAACTACGGCTCTTCTTTCTGTGAGAGGTTTAGAACATTTTGAATGATGTTTTATAAGAAGTGGTTCTAAATTTTCACCCGTAAATTCTCTTTTTTACATCGTTATTGCCCACAAAATGTTATTTTATGTTTTATTATAAGCTTCACAAAATGAGATTTTTTCACATCAGTTTTAACAGGTGGTTTTTCGTTGACGTTTAATTGACAGTAAGTATTTCCAGGTCTCCAGGACTCTCCTAAGTATTCTAGCCGATCTCAATAGTGCTGTGGTCTGGAGAGTCTCTATTCTTCCTCTTATTCAAGTCTTTTTTCTCGGTCCTTAGGGACCGTTACAACCGCACCAAGTGCATTTGGCATAACTGTCACCTTGATATCCCACAGCATTTTCAATACTTTGGTAAGTTCCAGATATTTGTCTATCTTTTCGCTTTCATTTATTTTCCATATGATCTACAGCAGTGGTTCTCAAACGATTTGGAGCCATATCCCACCTTGATCCCACTGTGATATTCAATTCTTATATATTCCAAATTTTTCTGCAATTTATGTGAAGGAAACTTAAAAGGTCATTAACTTGATCTCTAATTAAACTCCACCAAAATATTGCATGCGCCGCCAAAATATTACCATGCCCTATTGGTGGGGCAGGCGGCCAACGTTAGAATTTACTGATCTACAGGAACGGCCAAATCTACTAAATTACGAGTTCTTTTCTTGCCACTTTGAAGCAAAGAGCTTCGTAAATTACTATATATATATATATATATTGTCACGTGATATCCCACGGAGACGATAGAAATAAGATTAATACTATCCTCCCGTCGGAATGAACAGTGGCAAACCGTTAAGAAAGAATGTAGGTCGGGGTGAAGATCAACAGATGTCTGTACTCAGTAACCTGACTTGGGTGATATCTTGTAGCCCAAACAAAATCGCCTGACCAGGGGGGGGAGGAAGGTCGAAGCCAAACGATTGGCTGGGACCCTAAAACGGAAGTGGGAACTCCCTCCCGTCAGCGGAAATAGAAAAGAAAAAAGTCAGTTATTTGGGCAGGGTTCGTAGGAGGCAGAACCAAAAGCCAATTACTCCGGGTGAAGAAGACAAAAACATATCTTGGACACGAGGGATCCAAGTTCTTCAAGCCAGTGTTAAAAATAGCATAAAGTCTATTAGCCCGTGAAAGAAGAAAGATTCTCCAGTGGAACCCCGTCGAAAAATAAGATAAGTAACTTTGGGGCTATTTCTCCTTTATACCCAAACTTTATGTACCACCCTCTCTCTCTCTCTCAATTTGAAGGAAAACGAAAGAACAAAAAAGAAGAAAGACATTTATGTCCATGGACTGTTCAATTCATTATATATATTTGACACTTTGAAATTGTATCTCTTTGTATAGTAAAGGATTCCTGTATTTTTATGTTACCACGTGGTCTAAGTTGTTCTTGGCAGTTCTGCTACGAATTTGTTGTGTCACATTTCCTTTTCAGCTTCTATTCGTCTTATGTTATCTTGCTTAGAATTGTCCTATTAATTCCTTAAAAATATCACACGGGAAACCGGATTTGCATATAATATTATTACGACTAAAACCTATAGGTCCATATCTTCTGTTGTCTAGGGGACGATGTTTAGTGGCCTTGGTGGATGTGTGGATAGTGTGAAATTTGGGCCAGAAACTTGGTGGATGTGTGGATAGTGTGAAATTTGGGCCAGTGAAACTTGGTGGATGTGTGGATAGTGTGAAATTTAGGGCCAGACTGACCGCCAGCGGCGGTCAGTCTGGCCCTAAATTAATCCCTCACGTAATATGCCAGGTCCTATATGCCTGAGAGAAAAACTCTGAACGAGGACTTATTCTATAGGGGATCAAGTGCCAACCTGCCCCGTCTTCACACGTGCAAAAATAAAGTCCTGTTTTGGGATTTTAGTCGATTTGCCGTCACAATATATATATATATATATATTGAAGAAATGCTACATTTTTAACTTTAAATTAGACAGAAACGAACTCATATGAACAATTCACTTTCGACTTACTTCCTGTTGATGACATCGGACCAGCTTCATTTTTTTATCATCATCACCGGACGAAAAGGAAATGTTTGCTCGAAATATCAAAAAACGAAAAACAAAAAACAAAAAAAAAAAACACATTTATTTCTAAATGATTCTATACTAATGGCCTTAGATGCAAGTACATTATGTTTTTTAGCATTTTTTTGTGCTGATAACGCAATTTCTTTATGTAGACCATGTCATTTTTTACCTGTATATATATATATATATATTATATACAGGTAAAATATATATATATATATATATATATATATATATATATATTATATACAGGTAAAATATATATATATATATATATATATATATATATATATATATATATATATATATATGTATTTACTGTTATATATATATACTGTATAGTGTTGTGAACTTATAACAACATTTTAGATTTTCAGCTTTCTTCGGCCAGGTTCCCAAGGTGGGCAGCCCACAATCATGAGTGGTTCAGTTTTCTAAGGGTAAGCCAAAAATATTTTTGTTCCGTTAACAGCAGAAAACCGGACGTTTACGAAACAATATCAATAATTATTGGATTGATCAAAACGTTTATTCTGGATTTATCTCAGAGAACTGCATATATCCACCGTAATCGAATACAAATAATAATAATAATGAAAAAAAAACAACAACAACATAGAACAAATTTAAATTAAGCGAATAACATATCAATTCCATTGAGAGTGAATAATCAAGAATTGATTGAAGAGCGTCTTTATATCCTTTTAGCTAAATTAAATGCGATTCGATCACCTAATTGAACAAAATACGCAACCAAATTTATCGCTACCGTCGAGCAAAATTCTGTTGCGAGAACTGACGGAATTGATAAGTAAACACACACACACACACACACACACACACACACATATATATATATATATATATATATATATATATCCTCATCATTATTATCATGTCACGCTGCTAGCACATATTTTCCAGATTCTCTCTCGCCATTCGTCCCAATCATACATCGCTTTCGGAAAGTCTTCTAAGCTACATCCGGTGTTCGTACAAAGCTGTGGAAGGTAAGTTCTTATTGGTCGCCGAACAATAGCACGTCCATGTGAAGGGATCCATAGGAGAACGTCACCTATGATTTCGTCATTGCTTCTCCAGCAGTGTCCCACATATCTTGTCTGTCTTATTTGAATGATTTTAGAGATGGGAGTTAGGTGTCCGTACAGCAGTTGTTTCGAAGGATGTTGCTTCCAGGATTTGTTCAACATAGCTCAAGGCATTCTTGTGCAGTTCTCGTCTGGCTTTTACTCCATACGCTTTATCAGTGTGCACCAGACACACACACACACTCATACACACAAACATAAATACACACACACTCAATATATATATATATATATATATATATATGTGTGTGTGTGTGTGTGTGTGTGTGTGTGTGTGTGTGTGTGTGTGTGTGTGTATTGAGAGAGAATGAGAGAGGTGGGGAACAAACTGAGATACATACATAAATATGGATAGAGTGATATATATATATATATATATATAGAGAGAGAGAGAAGAGACTACTACAACTACTACTACTACTATTAATAATAATAATACGACGACAACGTACTTTAGCCACTTCCACACTGAGACTCCCTATAGATAGATATTAACTGGCTGAGATAAATAGATAGTAGACGATAGCGCCAGTAGTAGAAGCAGTAGTATTATTAGTAGTATCTATCTATCTATCTATCTATATAGATAGATAGATAGATAGATAGATACTACCGCTACTATGATGTTGCAATCCAGTACATAAGCCATAACGCCCTGCGAATTCCCCATAGATATCAACATACTGAGATCGCTTGCTAACTAGATAAATATTAGGACAGACTGAGATAGATAGATAGATAGATAGATAGATAGATAGATGACAGTGGCATTTGATTTTCCTTTTTCTAAAGAAATCAATAATATATTCTTCCTTGTCGAGATGCACGTGAAACAAAGAAAAGTAGAATTGAATTAAATCGAAGTTTGCCATTAAGCAAAAAATATATATTTCTTTTTGCAGAAGAAAATTGGAAGCTGACTGGACGATGACCCCTAAGTACCTTTCAATGAAACTTGAATATCTAATCGGATGGAATGTATGCCGATCGCTAGAAATGAAATTAAAAATATAAAATCGATGAAAATCTGTTCTCTTAAATAAGACAAGTATTCATCTTCAGATTTAACTCTTTCCTCGCTAAGTAGCCGAAGGAAACAGACTGGGAATAAATAAATGCCTCCAAAAGTAGATGTTACTCTAAGGAATACAGTAAAGGTTACAATTTTTCCCGGGTAATGTCCAGTGACCATTTCTGTGGGTCAATAAAATAGAAAATTGAAGCCATAGACAAGGTAGATCAAAAGTAAATGCAGAACGGTTTATAAATTGCCCAATCGTCATCTTTAGGCATCGAAAGGCCCAAAGAAGCTCTTAGTTTATCTACTTGGCAATAAAACAATATGGCGTGGGATATTTATTAACAAAAGGAAATAATGTAATAGTTGGTTGTTGGTTGTTCAGGTTTATGGCTTATCATCCTTTGTAGGTTATTAAATGTCAAATCCATTTTTAAACAAATGAGTTCTATTCCAAACAATTCAGTTTAGCATGAGAACAAATTTTAACTGTGAAAAACATTTCTATTTCAAGCTATTCAGTTTAATAAAACAGTTCTAATTCAGCTTATTCAGTTTAGTATTAGTATGGATTTTGTTTACGCACAATTAAATGTTAAAACAGTTCTATTTTTAAAAAATCAGATTAACTTTAGTACAGTTTCAATGTCAAAAAGAGTTCCATTTCAAACAATTTAGTTTAGCATAAGTACGCATTTTAAATCTAAGTACACAGTTCAACTGTTAAGAACATCTCTATTTCAATCTATTCAGTTTAGTCAAACAGTCCTAATTCAAACAATTCAATTTAGCATAAGTATTCAGTTTAGTTCTATTCAATCCATAGATAGGACCCTATCAGGTGCTACCATTCCGGGCCAGAGGGGGCCTGGGAGAAATAGCAATGAATGGGTGTTCCGCATTTCCCAAAGCCCCCGCATCACTTGAACCTCATCATCAGATTGTTTAATGTCATATCTAGGACACTCGTTGGGGAATGTCTTACTCCTCCGCATAGGTGCAGTCGGTGTATTCTACAGTCCCAGTCGACTGGACAATAATGAAATAGAGAAAACGACGAATGATGTTTAGCCAAAATTGGATTTGGTTTGGTTTGATAGATTTTAAAGGCATGTTAACCCGTCTGGGGTTACCCTATACCTAGATTTGGTTTGGTTTGGTTTCTTTGTTTAATGGCATATCAACCTTTGTAGGTTATTTGATGCCAAAGCCATTCTCCTAGAAGAACAGTTGTGGTACTATTTAACCCATAACTGGAAAGATAAGGGGGTTCATACCTTTTCCAGGGGTATTTGCCCGAAAGTGAACGTGATAGCGCGACGGGAGTACGAACTCACGTACTACGATTCCGCAGTCCATCGCTTTAACCATTACACCACGAGGACACCCCCGCCTATACCTAGAGGATAGGAAATAACCTGTGTTGAACGTTAACAATTACATTTTCGTTGTTAACGATACTGACGATATGTTAGCACAGTTTTCAAACTTAAAAGTTTAAAAGCTTTCAAAGAATCGTCGTTCAACGTTTTGATAGAAAAAAAAATGATGACAGCAAATTCAGTTATCATTAACAAACAATTTTGAAGTTATGAGGTGAAGCCGAATAGGTGAAACGAATATTGACGAATTGATAATTTCAACAAGTCACTTTTCATTTTTCATTCATATCACACACACACACACACACACACACACACAGGCACACACACACAGAGGCACACACATGCACAAACGCATCTTCACACAAATCATACACTGATGCACATACATGCACTAATAATCTGTAGCAAATAATGCTCAACTGAAATAGTATGGTAAGAAATTAAATTAGAATAAATTAGATGAAAATAGTATGGATAAAATATATTGTCAAAATACCTCACCATAAAAGGCTCGAAAACGTCATCGTAATTTTGGAAGTAAAGAAGCGCTTGTGGCGTTATATTGTAATCATAACTGTGGCACCTATTTGTGACATTCATGTACTAACATATATATATATATATATAAAGGTCAAAATAAAGATAAGTCATGAGACAAATATAAATATTCATTTTACATTCTAGTTCTAATATAAATATATATGGCCTAATCGGCTGGGGCTGAAGAATACACCGACTGCTTCTCTACAGAGGAGTAAGACTCCTTCAATGAGTGTCCTTGATATGATGCTAAACAATCTGATGGCGAGGCTTCAGTAATGCTGGAGCTTTGGGGAATGCAGAGTACTCCTTCATTGCCATCTATGGGTCGAATAGAAGTAAACTGTGAACTTATGTTAAACTAAATTGTTTGAAATAGAACTTAAGATGTATAAAAATGGATTGGGCATGAAATAATCAACAATGGTTGATATGCCATCCTCTCCCCGCCAAAAAAGAAAACTATAACTCTATAGATATATATGGATACTTTATATTATGAAACTTATATGTATACACATGCACACACACACACATATATATATGTATGTGTGTGTGTGTGTGTGTGTGTGTGTGTGTAAAACAATTTATATTTTCATACAGCCATGTATGCAACGCCAAATCTAATCATAAACTTCTATCTACAATCGGTGTTCTCCTGTTGGCCAAACTCAGATGGTTTCCGGGGCTATGTCAGTTGGAGCGTAATGGATATCTATCAGGTTCCTGGAGATTAGGGGCAGCGAGTTAATATTTCCTAAAGGATTTTCCTCTTTGTTTTTGATATATATTGCTTGCTCTGGTGTCTCTGTAATGTGGGGTGATCTGGGTGCAACGATGGGAGATCTGGTGAATTGCAATAAGACAAAAAGTTAGCTAATCAAAATTTAATAAAAGAAGTTCTTCTAAAGAGTTCAGACAACTTACTCTCTCTCTCTCTCTCTCTCTCTCTCTCTCTCTCTCTTCTACTGATTTCGTATCTTTAACCTTTAACTATCCAGAAGAAAATAAATGGCCATAAGTTCTTTTTGGACTTCTCTACTTTCGTTTTATTCCTTATATTCTGAAATATGATTTATTTCTAGTCTTGTATTCTGTACTTTTCATTAGAACGCATTAAATCGGTATAAACCCTTATATTCTTATATTTTTATTATATAAATATTCTTATGTTTTACATTCATTACAATAACTTAACACTTACTTAACACTCAGTATTATAAGGTAGGGATCAAGGATAAAGTGGAGCAATCCAGGGAATGGAGTTGCACCTTCCCCTACACCTCAGTGTAGTAGCTACTGAAAAG
This sequence comes from Sepioteuthis lessoniana, assembly GCA_963585895.1. Taxonomy (NCBI): domain Eukaryota; kingdom Metazoa; phylum Mollusca; class Cephalopoda; order Myopsida; family Loliginidae; genus Sepioteuthis; species Sepioteuthis lessoniana. The sequence goes on along the minus strand of CAUZXS010000868.1, from coordinate 20,369 downwards.
GGAGCCTTCGAATCACCCTTTACTTTACGCCAACTTTACTTTACTGTACGTGAACTCATCATAAATCTTTACAATTTCATTCTTATATCTACGAGGTGCATGCGATAAGTTTCCAGACTTTTTTCGTATGGGCACTTTTATTGATAGTACATACATGAAACTCTAGTCCCCTTCGAAGTAACCTCCTCTAGCAGCAATGCACTTGTACCGTTCCAACAACTTCTGGAATGCTCCATGGAAGTCCTCTTATGTGAGTGTGTCAATGACCTTAGTCACAGCCTCTTTCATCTCTTCAATTGTCTCATAACGACAGTCTCTGAGCTTAGGGAATAACCAAAAGTCACAGGGAACAAGGTCTAGACTATAGGGGGGTGAGGAAATGTCTTGATGCCCATCTTGGTTAAATAGTCCGTGACAAGGATGGAGTTGTGGACTGGTGCATTGTCCTGGTGAAAATGCCACTGACCCGATCTGAAGAGTGCTGGCCTTTTCCGACGGAATCTCTTCCTGAACTCCCTTAACACTTCAACATAGTAACCCTAACCCTAACCCTTTGGCCAATCAACTCTGATCTACTGACTTCCTTACCCCTCCCACAACTCTCATCATCCCTCACAGACTCTATGCCTTCCTTGAATCTCTTATGCCACTCAAAAACTGATGCTCGATTCATGCAATATGCTCCAAAAGCAGTCTGAAGCATTCCATACGTTTCAGTGGCATTTATTCCAAGTTTAAAACAGATTTTTATTGCATATCGTTCTTCTAAAATTTCCTCACGTCCAGATTGTATTTTTGAAATTCACCAGCTGTGACAATCAGGCTTTAGTTGGGTGTATTCCAATTGCTGGTGTAGCTGTTCATTTGAACCTGAAATCATAAAAATTGGTAAGTCATCTCATAAGATGTATAGAAATAACATACTGAATTTTCAAGAGTCTAAGAGAATTTTAAATGCCCATACGAAAAAAGTCTGGAAACTTATCGTATGCACCTCGTATATTCTTATTTTCTATATTCTTTCTTACAATACATGAACTCATTATAAGCCCTTATATTCTTGTATTCGATATATCTAATTCTTATTCTCCATTCTGCATTTCAATGCGGGGACTCATATATCCTTACATTCTTTGATTTATATCCTTACTGACGATATTCTTCCTTAAAACAAATGAACTCCTTATAAGACAGAAATACTCATTTTGCTTTAATTTTGCCTTAATCACTTCAAAATATTTCCTTTTTTTATAATGTTCGAAACTATTTCTTCGTCGCCGCTTTTGTTATGTTCCGTTAGGGGGTGGGTAATTTTGGCCGATACTTAAACTCTCTTCCCTTTCGTACAACGACGAATACTAAGTATGGAATGCTCAACAATACTAACACGCAATGTTACATTCCAAATCTATTTTGCATACATCTACTCTCTACTCGTCTCTCGGCAGACCTCTTCTAGTCACGTGACCTCAGTAGTACAATCCATTTCAATAGTTGTATTTTATTTGTTGGCTGTAGATGCGTGTTCGAACAATGAGTTGGTATCAGTACATTCTTCTGCCCGTGGTGTAATGGTTTTCGTCTTAGGAAATGGACACGGCGACACGAGTTCAAATCCTGGACGAGACTAATTGCATTTCACATTGCACTAATACCCTTGGGAAAGGTATGAATCCAATTATTCTCCCTCCAGCTATGGGTAAATAATAGGACAGACTAGGTTCTTCAGCCTTGGTTAGGCCACTAGTCTAGGAGAAAGAAAACTCTGAATTCAAACCTGTTAAACTCCGCTTAAAAATTGACCTTGTGTCATATCCTGCCCGAGCGGAGGGGTTGGTAAATAGTATCAGTACATTCTTCTACATAATAAAGTAGTAAGTAAAGTTGGCGACCGTAGTCGAGGCCAACCAGAAGGCTCCCTTTTCAATAGCTACTACACCGATATGTAGGGTAGGGCGCTACTCCTTTCCCTGGATTGCTCCACTTTACCCTTGATACGTACCTTATATTGCCGAGTATTAAGCAAGGAGGTATCAAGTACCATATTAAAGTCTTTTGTATGACTTGACCTGGGATTGAACCCAGGTCTTCCGGACCATTGGCGAACACTCTACCCACTAGGCCAATGAGCCGGCTTACCTTCCTTATTTTGAATGCACTTCTAGAGTAAAATCATTTATAATGTATTTCTTTAGTAAAATCCTTTGCAGTGGTGTTTCATCGTAAAATCATAAGCAGTATATTTACATTATGCATATAGTTATCCAATGTAGCGGGGGAGAGTCCTCGTGGCTAAAGTGTTAGACTGCGACATCCTTGTAAACAAGTTCAAACACTAGTCACTTTGGGAATAATACCCCTGGTAAAGGTATTAACCCTCTTATTCCTCCAGTTATGGATTAAGTAGTCCCACTACTCTTTTTATGCAAAGGAGGGCTTTGGTATCAAATTACCCTTGAAAGTTGATATGCCATAAAAAAAAGAAACCAAACCAAACAAAAACTCAATGTAGGCACGTGGTGTTATGGCTATCGTCGAAGAATACAATGTATACATATATATATATAAACTATTCCATACATATATATTGTTGTATAGTTGCTCGTACCACATGACTTCCGGTATCGCCGCGGTATAAAAGACGTCGTGTTTCTTAAACACTGAAAGATCTCGGTCAGTAGTAAGACCAACTTCGGACGTAACACCCACAGCGCGAGACTTATAATATATGTCGGACTGCACTACTTCAGTTAATAAATAATTAACTCTATTTCACTGTGTATCTCTTCCTTACCACGAGACAACAAACACACACACACACACACACATATATATATATATATATATATATATATATATATATATATATATTGTTAGCAATTTATTGTTTAGACAAGTTTGGTTCAAGACTTGACAACTTTCTTCTTTTATGATCTCGACTGTTTTTTTTTTCTACTTTTCTTGATAGCTTTTTCGTATGAGGGTTCAATTATTTGAGAAGTTGCCCAAAGTTCTGCTCCTAAGCGCTTTCGATCACATCGATTGATCACCTTTAATGTGATTTTTTCTCGGTAGGGGTTGTTTTTGTTCAGTTTGCGTTTAAAATTTATTTTAATCAAACAAAATATAACGATGACTCATAGTACCAATACTATTAATTTCACCTCTACTGAAATACGAAAAATCCTCACTAAAAATAATAAAATCATATATATCAAACTAATAGCAAAAAAAAAAAAAAAAACGCCAACAAATCCTAGAAATTATCAGTGTTTAAAATAAACAACCAAGCATGAAGAAAATAGCATTTAACGCTGGCATTAAAATACTAAACATATTCAACGACTAGCATGTTTACTAAACCATCCAAAGCAATAGTAAATCTTTGCAACAATTAAATATACCAAGTTACAAAGAAACTTAAAAGAAAACTTGAGAAAAAACATATTAAAAGGAAAGGTTTCGCCGTCCTTAACAAAATTTGTCTAAACAACACACATATACACACACATACAAGCATAAATATATATATATATATATATATATATATATATATGCATGAATGCATATTATTGATACAACTTCAGACAAATATATATATATATATATATATATATATATATATTATCAATACAACTCCTCTCTTTCTACATAATGTGTCTGCTTGTGTACACATGCACACGCACGCACAGATATAGATATATATAGATATATATTTTATATTATATTAACGATTTATTTGATAAATAAATGAGACAAATACGATACATTTAGCATACTTGATTCTGTAACATGAGTTAACTATATCTATGGTTCAAATTTATATATATATATATATATGTGTGTGTGTGCATGTGTTCATATGTATATATTTATATATATATGTATGTTTTCATATATATATATATATATATATATATATATATATGTTTACCTGTGTAAGTATAAATCTATAAGCACCAAAACATTCATGAGTATCAATACTTTTATTGTGTAAAAGAGTGCAGTATGCAAAAAGGTATAAAATTCTTGTAATTATAACCTTATGGGCAAGATATATATATATATATATAAGGATTTCATTTACAAATGGTATATGCACATGCATTGATATTTGCATATCACCTGTGTATATCTATAATTTGCTGGTTTATGTAAATATCTTGCATGCATATATATATATATATATATATATATCGGCATATAATTATTTAGGGGGGCAGGTGGTGATGTTTGTCTGCTATAAAAGACGTTACCTATTTTCTCACTAACACTTCCGCCTGTTCGTTATCGATTAGCTGGAAAATGATTGGCTGGTGCCGATAATTGAATATGAGTTAGAAATAATTAGAAAGAAGTCGAGAGAAAAAAAAATTAAACTATGAGATAGAAAAGAAAATTGAGTTTATACAGAGGGGGGGATTAAAAAATAGAAATGGTTCATATAGTCGAGAGAAGATAGGTGATTGCAACAGAGAGTGGAATAAAGGGGCGTAAGAGAAAGGGGAAAGAAATAGGTAAGAAGATTAAGGGGATAAAGAGAAAGAAACGAAAAGAAAATAAAAGAAGCAAATTGAGGAAAGTGAGAGGATGATCTTGAGAGAGAGAGAGAGAGAGAGAGAGAGCTTGCAGTGAGAGAGGATTTAAAAATAAGAGTGTAAGAGATTGGGTTTGAGCGAGAGGTAGTGAGTGCAAAGATTTGAGAGAGAGCGACTGGGAGTAACTGTTTTTAGAAAGAAAAATAGAGAGAGGGGGGGAGAGATTGAGTGAGAGAGAGAGAGAAATAGAGAAAGAGAGAGAGGGGAACGCGGAAGATGGTTTGAAAGAGAGGGAGTGAGGATTTTTGAGTGAGAGAGGGATTTTTGAGAGAGGATTTAAGAAAGAGGGAGGAAGAAAGAGAGAGGTAGAGAGGAGTAAGAGGGTTCTTTTTGAGAGAAGTAGGGAGAGTTTTTTTTGGAGAGAGAGAGTGATAGAGAAAAGATTTGAGAGGGAGAAAGTAAGGGAGTTGTGGTTTTTGAGAGAGAGAGAGGGGGGTGAAAGAAAGGTTGAGAGAGAGGGAGAGAGAGAAAGAGAGAGGAGGTAGAAAAAGATATATTGACGTTAATATGTGTGGGTGTCTGCTCCAGTCATTGTTCGCTTTGAGAGATTCAACACAAATCAATCAGTAAATGAAAGAAATGATATCATTGAGTGCAAACCGTCCTTTTAGTATCAAATAATTGTCTTTTTGATATCATTATTATTTAAAAAAGAAAAGGAAATAAAAAAAAGATCATGAAAAAAGAACAAAAAAAAAAAATCAGAAAATTCGTCAGGTGGCCATTAACACAAGAAGTAACATTTTTCCCCGACCTCTAGCTGGACAGGTGTTACCGAAATAATGGTCTTAAAGACGCGAGTAGTTACCTCCCTTATTTGCCGCTTTTAAAAAATATTTCTTCTCTATTTAACTGACTGGCCATTATTTGCAAAAGTAAGTTTTATAGATTATTTTTCCTGAAATTAATCTTCTGGATATATTCTAAAACTTCCGAAGAAATTCACTGGATCTCATTAAATTATAGGATCTTTTAGAGACACGCTCAAGTCTCAAGCCAACGATATTTAATTGCATATCGGCTTCCAAGAATATCAACGTCAAATTTATCTAAATCCACTTGAATGTCGGATTTTACAAACATGACGATGTATTATCAATTAAGAGTGCAGAAATATTGCGTACATTAATTCTCTCAGTGTAGAGAGTTTAAGAAAATTTTATATTTTTACTATTTCAATTATAATTGCTAATAGTTTTGTTCAGTAGAGTGACGTTCTTGACTACGTGATTTGCGTTGCAGTCCGTTACATAACAGATAGAATCTTGGCGACACTCCTGACGTATCTTACCGTATGGTCTGTTACATGACAGATGGGACATCAGGAACGTTCCAGGCGGACTGTTTAGCACTGCATTCCGTTACATAACAGATGGAACCTTAGCGATATTCCAGGCTTATCTATGTAGTCCGTTATATGACAGATGGGACATCAGGAACGTTTAAGGCTGACTAGTTAGCGCTGCGGTCCGTCATATAATAGATAGAACCTTTACGACGCTCTAGTCTTATTCTACTACATAGTCCGTTACGTATCAGACCGGACCTCAGGAACGTTCCAGGCCGACTGGTTTACGCTGTGGTTCGTTGCATAACAGATGGAACCTTAGTGACATTCTAGGATTATCCTCCTATATGGATTGTTACAACACACACACACACACACACACACATATATATATATATATAAATCAAATAACAAAAGTGGATAACAAGGTGCTTGAGGCTACGATGGCAAAGCAGATCTAAAATCATAAAATATCAAAATTAGTCCCCAAAAAATTATTGTGTATCCCATAATCGTAAGAAAGAAATTGGCGAAAAAATGACTTATTAATCGTATTCAAGTTTTGAATAAATACGTCACATGAATTTTTTTTCCGCTTGAAGATCGATCACGTGAAACTCCTAGTCGTTATTTGTCTTATTGTAATATTGGGATATTTGTTCAGTCGTTTCGTGTGGTGTAATAGTTTTGCTTGTTTTACGATCACTCTAAACCATATCTAAACATTTTAGATTTCATCTAGTGTTAAGTTTTATACATGTGTGTATATATATAAATATATATATATACTAAAGATGTTCATGGATCATACTATATATATATATATAGACACACGCACAGGCACAGACATACTTCCATGTATATATATATATATATTGTCATCCACATACAGACTGTTTCGTTCTGGCAGAACTCTTCAGTGTGACCAGACACGTAGGACGCTCGAAGCCTGGATCGAAACCCGTCTAATTTTTCGTTAGACTTAGTCTCAGACCGCTCGGCCAACAAGCGTACCACGTTGGCTAAGGGAATTTTGTTTCGTCCGTTTGTTTACATTTTTATACCGTATCGGCTATTAGAGTGCTCAATTCTTTCGAAGAGCTTTGCATTATGCGAGCGGTGGCCGACAATTCCTTCGCCAGAGTGCTCAACCTCCATGAGGGAGCGTATATATATATATTTAGTTGTCGAGTTAGCAAACTTCGTTGCAATCTCCATTTTTCCTTTAAATGAATCTTTTTTTTTTTTTATAAAAGGAATATCTCGACATAATTAAATTAAATATGAAACACTTTACTTAAAACTGCTTTTATCTGGCCATAGGGAAAAAGATTATTTTCCACTATAAATCATTTCAATGGTCTCACTTGCCAAACCACTGCGTCTATTATATGGCGCAAAATAGTGACGTCCTTTCTACTTTATGACCTTGCGAGGAATATCTATCACACATCCTGCGTTTACATATATATTTAATTCTGTTCATGTCTAATGATATATATATATATATATATATGTGTGTGTGTGTGAGTGTGAGTGAGTATTTATTTATTTATTTACCCAACCCCTCTACACGAGTAGGATGTGACAAAGGGTAAATTTTAAGCGGAGAAAAGTGCAGTGGTTGTATAAAGCTCAGATTACGGTTATATACTTCTTAATATGTGTCTGTAATGGGTCAAGCAGGGATAAGCTGATTGTGATATAATCTTGGAAGTATGCAGCCGTAATCTTTTCTGACGAATTCAGCAACTCAGTCCCCGATTGCGTTAAATGTAATCAAAACGAAGTTAATAGATATACGTTAATTTCCTAGTTTGCGTTGGGGCTGCTGCTGGCTGTTATAAGGCTGACGTAAAGATTCCAGCTTGAAGCATCTCGTGTGTCTAGCCACACTGGCGAGTTGTGATACAAAGAAAAAGTCTCTGTGGCTGACAATATATATATATATATATATATATATATATATATATATATTAAAATAAAAAGTTCCACGAAGAGATTTGTATTTTTGAAATTATTCATTTATTCGTGGACCTTCTTATTTTAGAATATATTCTTATTCTTCATTTGGACCAACCACAACCATCTTTATATATATATATATATATATATATATATATATATATATATATACATATATATATGTGTGTGTGTGTGTGTGTATGTGTATGTGTGTGTGTGTGTGTGTTTGAAGTGCTTTGAAAAAATGATTTCTTTTCTATTGCTTTCCATGCTGTCTGAAGGAGGTTAAACGAGACGAGCTCGTCTTTGTTCCTTTTTTTAGTCAGATAATTACAGAAGGAGGCGTTCGTGGTGTAATGGTTCCCGTCGTAAGAAGTAGACACGGCGACACGAGTTCAAAACTTTGACGAGACTATTTGCCTTTCATATAGTGCTGAAGCCCTAAGGAAAGGTATTTGTTGTATCGTGGTAAGGAAGAGATACACAGTGAAATAAAGAGTTAATTATTTATGAACTGAAATGGTACAGTCCAATAAATATTATTAGTCTCGCGCTGTGGGTGTTACGTCCAAAGTTGGTCTTACTACTGACTTAGATCTTGCAGAAGTCTCGCGCTTAAAAACGTGACGTCTTTTATGCCTCCACGATACGGGAAGTCACGTGATACGAGCCACTATACGACAGTATGAATCCAATTATTCTATCTCCGTCTATGGGTAAATAGCCGGGCAGACTAGGCTCTTCAACCTTGCTACGGCAACCGGTTGAGAAGCAAAACACTGAATTCAACCCTGTTAAACTCAGCTTAAAAATTGACTTTATCTCGGATCCTGTTGGTGCTGAAGGGTAGGTAAATATATTCAGATAATCACAGAAGAAACTTTATATTCTGTTCGACACCTCTTCCTCCTCTGTCTGAAATATAAGTTCAAATCCTTCTAGATCTTTCTGCCATAACCCAAGTGAATAAAATTGTATCTCCTCGGTTCTACGACGAGGCTAAAAGATTATTTACCGAAGTAAGTTCTCTTTATCACCGATTGTCTTATTAAAACCACCTACAGAGTAAAGTTGGGAAGAAGGTCCTTTGCAAAAAGGTTGCCAACTGAATGTTTTATTGTTAGTTTATCTATGTGCTCCCGGGTCAGACAAAATGAGATAAAGTTAGATTGTGCCTTGTTTGATTGAAACAATTACAAAAGACGAAACTTCATCTCTTATTCGGCTTGGTTTGGTTTCTTTGTTTAATGGCGTATCAACCTTTGTAGGTTATTTAATGTCGAAGCCATTCTCCCAGAAGAACAGTAGTGGTACTATTTAACCCATAACTGGAAGGATAAGGGGGTTCATACCTTTCCCAAGGGTATTTGCCCGAAAGTGAACGTTATAGCGCGACTGGAGTACGAACTCGCTTACTACGATTCCGCAGTCCATTGCCTTAATCGTTACACCACGAGGACACCTCCGATCTCTTATTCGACTGCTCTTTCTCTTCATTCTACATTACAAGTCCAGAGGACGCTTCGGTTGGTGTTATGGTTAGCATCTAGACAAGCAAACCTTTATGAGTGAGTTCGAGTCTCATTGGATGCCCCATTCATGTAGTCGTGTGCTACATCTAAGCAAAAAGCTTAGGAAATTGCAACAAGTCCGGGTAATCTGAGATCTGTCAGTCATAATTAATTGAATTGTATTGTGTACATCCTTCTTAAAGGAAGTCCATCATCAGGAAATCTTATCTCTTTGATAAAATAAAATAGGATTTCTTCTAAGCTGTGGTTGTGTTGGTACTACTGCATGAACGCACCACCTAGACTAATGAAATACATAGAGAAAATACTTGATGGGAACTACTCGATAAGGCTAAGTGTTCTTTTGAACAAATCCTGGAAGCAACTGCTGTATGGCCACTGACCTCCCATCCAAGTCAGGTTAAGACGAACAAGACGTGCAGAGCACAGCTGGAGAAGTGAGGACGAACTCATAAATGACGTTCTTTTATGGACACCTACATATGGACGCTTCAGTGTTAGCCGACCAGCAAGGACTTATATCAGCTTTATGCAGACAGTGAATTCAGTCTAGAGGACCCACCTGGAGTGATGGACAATAGAAAACTATTGATTGATGAAAGAAAAAAGTTTTTAAACTTTTTTTTCTTTTTTTTTCATTACGTTAAAATATTTTAATACATTTGATAACTGAGGGCCGATAAACTGCTCTGTTGTATACTAAGTGACAGATGGAACTATTGGAAGTTCCCCGGCAGACTGATCTATAATGTAGTCCACTAAATGATAGATGGAACAATTGAAAGGTCCTTGGTTGATCGATCCATAATGTGGTCCACTAAATGTCATTTTGATGGAATCAATAAAAGCTTCCTTGCTGACTGATTCGTAATGTGGTCCGCTAAGTAATAGATAAATCTAGTCGAAGGTACTGACTGACCGACTAGTAATATGGTCCGCTAAATGATAGATAGAACGATTGGAAGGTCCTAGTCTGACTGACCCGTAATGTGGTCGGCCGAATAACAGATGGAACCATAGGAAGGTATCTTGCTGGCCGACCCGTAATGTGGTTCGCTAAATGACAGATGGAATGATTGGAAGGTCCCTAGCTAACCGGCCAGTAATGAGGTCTGATAAATGGCAGATGGAACCATTGAAAGGTTGCTGATTGACCCTTAATGTGGTCTGCAAAATGACAGATCGATCTATTGGAAACTCCTAAGCTGACCGACTCTTAATTTGGTTCACTAAATGACGAAGGAACGACTGGAAAGTCTGGCTGACCGACAATTAAAGTGGTCTGCTAAATGACATATGGCACCATAGGAAGGTCCCTAGATGACCGACCCGTGATTTGGTTCGCTAAATGACAGATGGAACCATTGAAAGGTCCCTGACAGACTGACCTGTCACGTGGTCCGCTAAATGAGAGAGGGATCAAATGGAAGGTCTCTCACTGACCAATCCGTAATGTGGTCCGCTAAATGACAGATGAAACCAGTGGAAGATCCTCCACTGACCGGCCCATAATGTGCTCCGCTAAATGACAGGTGGAACATTACGGAAGTCCAAAGCTACCTGACCTCATTAACAATGTCCTGCTTGTCTAACTCATTAACTTTACACCATGTGAAACACCCTTAAAACTAAACTTTGGTTTAGCCCAAGATCACATCAGTGGCGTCTACAATAAGGTGACTGCATTCTCTGCTGAGGTGGAAGACACTACCCCGTCAACTAAGGATATCCAGGTATAACACTAAACTACTTCGGGTGGTGAGGCTCCATTTCTGTGTCCCTGGTGAATGTAGAATATCACTTTGTTGCCAAACTCTAAATTGCATTCAGACACAGAGTGGTATTAACTGTTAGGGTCAGATTTATGTGACAAACAGCACTGTTTGAAAATCATTACAATTACATAGGAATACTTGAAATCATGTGACAGTGTGCAAATGATTAGTATTAGATAGGAATACTTGAAACCATATTGGTTTGGTTTCTTTTTTTTTAATGAATGTCAATTTTCGTGGGTTTAATAATGCCAAAGCTGTTCTTGTAGACGAACTCTCATGGTGCTATTTTACTCATAGAAGGTGGTGGGACAGATAAGGGGATATATATACCTTTTTAAAAGGGTATTAGTCCAAAAGTAAACGTAATAGCATGACTAGATTTCGAACTCGCTTACTACAATATCACAGTGCAGCACGTTAGCCACTACACCACTGAAACTCTGTCCTAAATTATTGAGTAGGGATCTTTACTTTAAACCATATAATTGTCTGAAAAAAAAAACAAAGACTGAATTTTGCATTAAATAACCCTACAAAGATTGACATGTCATAAATCATGGTGAGGTATTCATGAATAAGTAAAATATCAAAACTGTCATATTGATCGTTGATCTTAGTTAGATCTAAGTAAATCGCGGAATTTCTACGAGTTTAGCTTGTTAATACAATAATCATAATATAACCGTCACCATTTTGCTGAGTCTATGGCCCCATAAGAACCGCCATTTTTCTTTCCTTTTCGTGTCACTGTATAAGAAAGAATATCAATGTAGTAACAGCGAACCTTTCAACAAATGAATTCAACCTGTGAATAATTTCGTGACGGTAGCATGAAACGTTTCAGCATAACGACATTTTTTTTTTTTTGATGACATTTTTTTTTGCAGTTAAAACTACAGAGATTTTTTTTTTGGTCACGATAAATTACGTCGTTTTCTGTGTTTTATTTTCAATCCAAGTCACACAACGTATCACGCATATTTACGGTTGACGCTCAACAGTAGCATAGTGTAATATTGTGGTTGGTTGGTTGGTTGGTTTGATTTTATTGCATATCAACTATTGTAGGTTAGTTAATGCCAAATCGATTTTTATTCATATAAACAGTTCCCTTTTACAATTTAGCATAAGTACATAGTTTTGATGTCAACAAACAGTTCCATTTCAAACAATTCAGTTTAGCATAAGTACAGTTTAATTCTATTTGACCCATAGATAGGACGCTATCAGGTGCTACCACTCCGGATTACAGTGGATATAGGAGTAATGGCAATAAAAGGGGTACTCCGCATTCCCCAAAGTATCCAGCATTATTGAAGCTTCCCCATCAGATTGTTTAGTGTCATATTCAGGACACTCGTTGAGGGAGTCTTACCCCTCTGCAGAGATGTAGTCGGAGTATTCTTCAGCCCTAGCCGACTGGGCCAGTAATATTGTGGGTCTCTCGTGAAGGTTGTCATTTGATCCCTGGTGACGGATGAAATGGGTAAATACTCACTCACTGTTTGGTTCCCACGTTTGTTAATTCTTTTAATGAGTCAATAAGTCCGCTCTGTCGTAATGCTAAACTGAAAACGCATTCCGGGTTCTGTTTCAACAGAGGTGACCTATAATCTCTCATTTGTCATTCAAATGCCGCTAATTTTCTGCTGGCAAGATGTTGGTGTCAGGAGGACACTAGGTAACAATAGTTTTTGTAAAGCGTCAAGTTCCGTTTCCTGTATTTAGTTTAAGATCCTTGTTAAGACAAATTCATCAAGGAGAAGGAAAATTCGTTCTGCAAACCAGCGCCAGACTATTATGAGTATCTTGAACAGTAAAGTTACTACTTGTAACCTCTCCTCCGGGTGCATACAATCGATATTCAAAACAAGGTGATTTTCATTTTTAAAAAAAGTAATGAAAAGGATTTGAGTGGTTACGCAACAAAATAAAAAGTTGTTTACTACGACAACAGATCTTCTTTCTAATTGGAGTAAGAAACCTTAACACAGCACACTTTACTAGGATCAAGGATGGATTGGGAGAGATAAAGAGAGAGAGAGGGGGAGGCGTCTAAAAAGGGAATGGTCTCTCTTTTTTTTTTACAAGTCTCTTGATCCAAATAAGAGACAATGCTTATTTTGTGGAGAGGAATGATCTGGATCGAAAACTGGACCAGGCTTCACTATTTCAAAAATGTATTCGCCAAACTAGGGAGAAGATTCCCTTATCTTCTGACCCTTTCCAAGTGTGTGTGTGTATTTTAGTGTTTCAGGTCTCTTGGTTTGATTTGGTTTCTTTATTTACTGACCTATCAACCTTAGTGGGTTATTTAATGCCGAATAAATCCTTGTAGAAGAACAGCAGTGGTACTTTTTGACCCATAGCTGGTGGAGAGCATAAGGTAGTTTACACCTTGTTTGAAAGGGAAGGTAATTGCGCTGCTTGTGTTCGAACTCGCTTACTGCGATATTGCAGTCCAGCACATTAGCCACAACGCTACGAGAACTTCCCCTCAGGCCCCTTGGGTCAAAGTGCTTGGCGCTTGAAGATCACTGAAAAAGAACCCTGTACAAATGATTCTATCATCTGTAATTAATTAAATTCAAAAACTGTTGCAGGACTTGGAGAAAACACAATAATTTTAATTAAAAAATAGTATTCGATAAAATGAAACTATCGTTGGTAAAAATTAATCCAGTCTGTATTTAACCAACGCCAACGTCAAGTGCAGGTATAATACTAGATCAATTTCTAAGAGAAGTACAGCTGGTTTGAACTCAATGTTTTCTTTCTTCTAAACTGGTTGCTATACCAGGGCTAAAGAATCTTGTCTACTCTCCTGTTTACTCTAAGCTGGGGTATAGAGAACAGATTAATTCATGTCTCTCCAAAGAGCATTAGCATAAATGAAACGCAAATTGCCGCGTCCTAGTTTAAAATAAGGCCGCCAAATCCATTTCCTTAAACTATAACAGTTAGATTGGCAAAGAGTAAAGGGAGATAACTCACTTTTCAAAAGTGATATGCTCGGGGCCTTAGACGATGATGATAATATTTTGGTCATATTTCAAAGCTTCCTTCACATTTTATCATCTGTGCCAATTTAATTAAACACGACGGTGTAAATCAGTTTTTATTTATTTATTCTTATCTTTTTATTTTTCAAATTTCTTAATTTCTCAAAACTTAATCGGTCGTGGCGCTAGAGTAAGTTGTGGTGGAAGTTCTGGTGGAGAAACCGGCGAAGATGAAGGAGGCAACGGTGGCAGTGGTGGTGATGATGGAGGTTTATCACAGATGATAAGTTAGAAGTGAATTTGGCAATGATCCACTAGGAAATTTCTGGAAAACTGCAAAAAGTCTTATTCTTTTTATGTCTCGCCAGGCTTTATCCTGGTGTTCTTTCTGTATGAAACAATGCGTTTGATTAAGTAGCATGACGTCATCATTTCCGTGAACTATCAGGAACTGTACTCGTTGATGCAGTTATGGAGTGTAACTGTTCCGTTCTAAATTGCACATTTGTGTGCATTTCTCTTTGTACACCGCCACATTTAACATCTTCCTTGCATAATGTGAGGGATCGGGGTCTCATGGCGAAATGGCTAAAGTGCTAAACTGCAGTCTCGAAGAAAGAGAGTTCGAACTCCAGTCACGCTATAACGTTCACTTTCAGACTAATACCCTTGGGAAAGATACGAACCCTCTTACCCCTCCCATTATGGGTTAAGTAACACCACTACGATTCTTCTACAAACTAAAACTTAAACCTGTAACGCTTGCTTACATTTGATTATGGGTATAAAGAAAATCAAAAGAATAAAAAAAAAACGAAAGAAAAAAAACCCCAAAAAAATATTTGTTCAGTTATTAGCTAATGGTATTGCACATTGACCCTTGACCGAGCCGTCAATCAGAGATTCTCTACACAGGACGCACCTGTGAAAATTAGAGGAAACAGTCACGTGGTTGAACTAAATAGTGGGGGTTATGAAATGATATATGCAGATTGCCATGTGAGAAGGTGGCAGTCTGTCTGTAAGAATCTCAGTCTGAGGTGAGTTTAAAGTCAGACCCAACTTGTGACCAGAAGAGAGCGGGCAGTCATGGAGAGCGTCCTGCAGGAGCAGCGGTCAACAGCGGGCCTCCAGATGAGTACCCCTGACCGAAAAGCCTAAGAAATGCTAAGTGGGGCCTTGAAGATATCGTAACGTTGTATGGTCAAGAGAGGAAGAAGTTATGGGTCAATGTGGCAGTCTCTATTCGTCTCCTTCCGTCCCTCTGTCTCTTCCACACCACAGAAGTTTGACCCCTTTCGAGAATAAAGTGTGAGAGTTATATATTTATAAAGAAATGCTGTGTTTGATAATGTCAGTGACAAGAAATGAAAAAATATCAAATCGTGAAAAATATGACAAAGCTTTTTTGCAAGCAAGTATGTAACATCAACAAGTTTACTGAAAACGCTTTGAAGGATCAAAAAAGTAATACCTCAAATTTTGCCCAGTCGGCTGGGGTTGTATAATACACAGACTGTATCTCTGCCGAGGGGTAAGACTCCACCAACGAGTGCCTTGGATATGACACAAAACAATCTGATAGTGAGGCTCAAGTAATGCTGGAGCTTTGGGAAATGCAGTGTACCCCTTCATTGAAACCACTCCCAGGTCCACTCTAGCACCTGATTGAGTCCTATCTATGGGTCAAATAGAACTAAACTGCGTGCTTATGCTTAACTAAATTGTTTGAAATAAAACTGTTTTGACATTTAAGATGCGTACTTATGCTAAACTGAATTGTTTGACATAGAAATGTTTTTACATTAAACTGTATGTAAACAATAAACTATACTTATACTAAACTGGATTGTTTGAAAAAGAACATTTGATATGTATAAAAATGGATTTGGTATTAACAACCAACAATGGTTGATGTGCCATAAAACTAAACCAAACCAATACCTCTTATTTCCACAGAAACTACAACAGACACAGTGAGCCGTTGGACAGAGCAAGATTTCAGCTACATTAGTTATGCATTAAAAAGGCCGACTTAGGGTAACCTTTATGGAGTCGGTGACCTAAGTTCAAAACCCGGAAAAGGTTGTTTGCGTTTCAGTTTACGCAAATGCCCTTAGAAAAGGTATGAGTCCATCTGTTTTTCCTTCGGCAATTGGTGAACAGTAGGTCAGGCTGAGTTCTTTAGCCTTGGTTAGGCTACCAATCTAGAAAAAAATCAGAATTCAAACCAAAAATTAACCTCGTGTGGAGGTGTTGGGTAAATATGTAAATTAGTTGGGCATTATCATCAGCGATGAATTAGAATCGGCATACAATGTAATCCCTACAATTCAATTATGTTGTCCCCATAATGTTTGGAATATGTTGGTTATATGGTAGTAAACTATAAACTCACATGAAAGCAGAAGTATTTCGATAAATTCCTCCACACAGAAAAAATTGTACTCATTGATATTCATCAACGATTGCGGAACGTTTACGTAGACTAAATAGGGTTTGTGAACACAGTCAGGAAGTGGATAATGCGCAATTAGTCGTGGTGACATCAATGCGAAGATCACTTTACGTTCAACATGGATGTCAACCGGCGAAATAAATGACGTGTCGGTCCAGTCATACGTGCGAATTGGACCTGTGAAAATGGACTACTCTGACACCATTTTTCCTGCAGAGTAAAAGTATAATGTCTGCACTGCAGAAGGTTTTTTTTTCGAATGTTTTGCGGAGTCTCTTGTTCATTATGAGAAAAAAAAATGCACAGCTAATGCTGATAGCTATAAGGAAAAAATAGTGTTTTGTAGCTGAAAACTTGCTCTATCCACAGTGACACAATGTTTTGTGCATCAGTTGTAGTTATTGCGTGGAAATAGATAAAAGGCGTTACTTTTAGTACGATTCTTGAATAAAAAAAAATTATTGTGTTTTTCCGTCTAACTTGGTTATCATAGGAAATGAATACGGTGACCCGAGTTCAAAACCTGGAAGAGACTGTTGGATATTTCACATAACGCAAATACCTTGAGAATGGTATGCATACATCTATTCTCACTCTAGTTAGGGTTAAATAGTAGTGCAACATGGACTCTTCAACGTTGGTATGGCAACCAGTCTAGGAGAAGGAAAACTCTGAATTCAAATCTGATAGACTCTTCTTAAAATTGACCTTGAGTCACATCCTGCTCGTGCGAAAGGCTTGGTAAGTACATATATACGGGAGTCATTCAATAAACAAGGAAAATGTTTTTCAAAAAAGCAAAATAATATTTTAAAATTGAATTACCAAAACCAGAAAATTCGGCGAACACTTGCGCACTACATACGGAAGGATTGGGCAACTGTTTCGACCTCATTAGGTCTCATCAGCAATACATAAAGTGATCTCCCTCACTCAAGATCGAACCAGCAACCACAGATTGCAAAGCTGAAAATCTACCACTGAGTCCGAAGTCCACATCGCACACAAGTGACGCCAAATTAACTAGTCATGGTAATTGCGCGACCAATTAACCTGAATGTGTCTTGCAATTTACATCCTTACACTTTACAGAGGACACGGTCACCTCCAGGGCTACGTCTTCCCAGGAGGATTGGAAATACGCATCCGCGTAATTATTATAACCTCAAGGGTAAGGATATAGATGTATATTTTCCTTTTATTTTTGGAGATAGAATTGGATGCAAAGAGAGAGAGAGAGAGAGAGAGAGAGAGAGAGAGAGAGAGAGAGAGAGATTGTGTCTAAAAAAATGTAAATGTCGATTTTTTGCATTTTCTCTTCAAATCTAGCCAGAAATATTTCAAAGAAGGGCACATTTATTCTAGGTTTTGATAAATTATTCATTACTCGTTTTATTTTATTTTTTTCAACTTTAAAACGTTTTATGAGTAACTAAACCAACAGCGACGATAAGGAATAAAAATAAATTTTTATCTTTTCCTTGTCAAGCTGAAAACTCTTGGGAAAATTTAGGATCAATCGTATAAATTTGTTTTCATTTGCATTTTACGATAAATAGCATTTAATCATATTTTTACCTATAAAATATACACACGGTTTATCACAACATCTATGAATATATACGAAGTACGGCCGAAAAGTTCAAACTTCTTCTTGTGAGTAAAGTACGCTTCTTCTTGTGAGTAAAGTACGCTTCTTCTTGTGAGTAAAGTACGCTTCTTCTTATGAGTAAAGTACGCTTTCTTTTTTTTTTATAAAATAGACTTGCGAAGATTTAAAATGTTTCCCAGTGGGCCGGGAGTTCAGAGTTCAACTTCAGGTCAAGTCATAACAAAGGCTTAAAAAATGGTACTTGATGGCATCTAGCTTTACACTTAGTATTATAAGGTACGAATCAAGGGTAAGTGGAGCAATCTAGGAAAAAGGAGTTTTGTCCTCCTCTACATATTGGTGTAGTAGCTATTGAAAAAATAGCTTTTGAATTACCCTCGACTACGGTCGGCCAATATATATATATATATATAGTTGTTTAAAAAATGTGCCCGCTGACGAGAATGAAATATATATATATATATATATAGTTGTTTTAAACAACTATATATATATATATAGTTGTTTAAAAAATGTGACCGCTCACGAGAATGAAAAAAAAATATATCGTTGTTTTAAACAACTATATATATATATATATATATATCTTTTTTTTTTTTAAGAAAAAACCAAAGACCGGTTAGTTTAGGATTATAAATTTATTTCCATCCTGTTATGTGTTTCTGAGGTAAACCGGTCTTTGGTTTTTTCTTAAAGAAATTATTGCTCGGTAACATTAATTACCAGGAAAATTTAAATGTTCAGTTTTTGAATGATTTTCTTGTCCTGAGAGAATTACTCCCAACTCTGGTTTAACTGGACCAAATAATACTATATATATATATATATATATATAGTTGTTGTTTTTTAAACAACTATATATATATAGTTGTATAAAAATTGTGACTACTGACGAGAATGAAAAATGTAAGGTAGGAATATCCATATTTATTATTTGTTTAGCTATATAGTTTTAATGACAGTTTTATTTCCCCCACCCTCAAAAAAATCCATACCAGCAAATGGTTTTGTAGCCTTTCACTCCCTCAGACTTGACTAATTGTGATATAGACTCATTCTTTTATTCACTGAGAATATTAGAAAAAGTTAAACAATCATATATATATATATATGAAGATAGCAGAAAAACATAATCTAAATAGGTGAATTTATTATGATTTAAAGTCGACGTTGATCGTTTCGGTTTCAGTAACCATCATCGGGACTTGGATATCAGATTAGTTCACATAGCGATGGACGCTTGCTGAGATAACAGGAGCAAATGAAAAGTATACGACGGAAAGATACAAACCTGCATATAGCGTTCATTACTCAAAATGTTAAGAACGTGTCTGTCACGTGGAAATATATTTGAACATGTTGGGTTTCCTAGAAAAACGAGACAAATATATATATATATATATATATATATATATATATACCAAACTACAAAAGCAAAGGCTTGGTCACCTGACAGAGACACCTACTTCTTCAACATTATCATTGGAGTTACTCAATGAGATGCATTAGCACTATATTCGTTTATAATCTGCTTAGACTCTATACTTCGAACGTCAATATATCTAATGAAAAAAAAAATTGCGTCACATTTTAAAAAGGCAAGAAGCAGACGATATCCCACAGAAACAATGATAAACACAGATTACGCAGATGATCTAGAGCCCCTTGCAATTACACCAGCTCTAGCAGGATGCCAACTTAATAGCCTGTAGCAAGTAGCAAGAAACACTGGCCTCTATGTGAACACAAATAAAACAGACTCCATCTGTTTTAAACAAAAAGCCATCTTCACTCGAAGTGGCAAGCCACTGAAATTAGTTGATCAGTTCTCATAACTTGGTAGCAACATCTCATCTACGCCTAGGGAATTTGTGGACTGCTACTGACAGGTTATCGATCCTACGCAAATCTGATCTATCCGATAAAATATAACGGGATTTCATCCAAGCTGTGGCTGAGTAAATACTACAATATGGATACGCGCAAAGAAAAGGCAAGAAGTAAGAACGACCTGATAAGTGACGTTCTCTTAAGGACTCCCACGCCGGCAAAGACGTATATAAATTAGCTCTGTGATGACACTAGATGCAGTTTGGAGGACCTTACCAGGAGAGATGGATGATAGGGATGGCTGGC
>CAUZXS010000867.1:0-20000 GCA_963585895.1 Sepioteuthis lessoniana | reverse complement strand
ATGTCGAAGGAATTCCTCACAATGAATGAGAGTTTCCATTTTTACCCATCTTGAATTAGCATTCCCTTATCTCTGGTAATTGGGAAGCTACAGGCGGCTTTATAATAGTATTTCATACCATCGTTCACTGCTGTTTTGCTTTGATCTTCATTAAGAACAGCTGCAGTCACATCATGAACAACAACAACAACAACAAAAACAACAACAACAATAATAATAATAATAATAATAATAATAATATAACCCAGCACCTGTCTTAGAAAATGACTCCTATGGGACTTTAATTTACAAACGGATCACCTAATCCCGGCCAGAAGACCAGACCTCATAATAATCAACAAAAAAAATAAAAATAAAAATAAAAATAAAAATAAAAATAAAGAGAATTTGTAAAATAGTCGACTTTGCTGTCCCGGCGGACCACAGAATAAATCTGAAGGAAAGTGAAAAGAAGGATAAGTACCTCGACCTTGCTAGAGAATTGAAAAAGCTGTGGAACATGAAAGTAACAATTGTGCCAATTGTGATTGGTGCGTTAGGCACAATAACAAAAAGATTATTAAAAGGCCTGGAAGACTTGGATGTTGGCGGACGGGTACAGACTATCTAAACGACAGCATTGCTAAGAATAGGCTGAATCCTGAGACGAATCCTGGAGACTTGAGGAGACTTGCTGTCACTCAAACTCCAGTGTAAAACCATCGGATAATACTGATGTGAAAAACTCTAAAGGAGTAAATAATAATAATAATAATAATAATAATAATAATAATAATAATTGATGATTAGAAGAGGTCTCCAAACCACACAGATTAAAGTCCGACGAAAGTCAGCTAGAATACATTGAAGAGTCTAAGAGAATAGAGGAGACTTTCTGTCATTCAGATTCCAGAGAAAAGTCACCAGTTAAAAGTTAGTGTAAATAAAGCGCAAAAAATGATAAAGCAAGAATAGATAGGACGCAACAAAACAGCAGATTATGTGGCGACAGAGACGAAACGATCACCTAGGAGGATTCAATAAATTAGCGCAAAAGATTATAAAACTAGATAGGACTGGGTAGAAAAGATGATCAACTGGGAATTGTGGAAGAAATTGAATTTTGACCATACGAACAAATGGAATATGCACAACCTAAAATCAATCTTAGAAAATGAGACGCAGTCAATTCTATGGGATTTTGAGATACAAGCGTATCCCCCTAATCTCGGCTAAACGACCAGACCTAAAGAAAGAAAAAAAAAAAAGGTGGGGTGAAACCTGCCGAATAGTGTACTTTTGCCGTTCCGGCTGACCACATGGTAAAACTGAAGGAAAGCAAAAAGAGAGATAATTACCTACGGTTCTAAAAAACTATGGAGCATAAAGCGGGAGGTGATACCAATTGGTGCGCTCAGTGTAGTCATCAAAGGGTAGATACAGACACAAGAAAACTTGGAAATAAGTGGACGAGTAGAGATCATATAAACTACAGCATCTTGAGATCGGCTAGAATACTAAGAAGAGTCCTGGAGACGTGAGGAAACTTGCTGTTTCTCAGACTTGAATGAAATTCAACCACTTAGATATAGTGAGAAAGGCTCGCAAGGAGTGAAATAATAATAATAATAATAATAATAATAATAATAATAAGAAGAAGAAGAAGAAGAAGAAGAAGAAGAAGAATATAATATGACAATTATGATGATCAGGTGATGAAAATGTATAATTGTTATGAATAAGAAATATAGAAATATGTCATTTGAAATAACCATGATTAATAATATCGTATTGAAGAGTTCGCGGACACTTAAAAACCACTAATTACACAATGTGAACTCTTTGTAAAGAGAACCCTAAATCCTTTGTAACAGATTTTAAGTGTGAAAAATTATCAACAGCAACTGAGAATATAAATATGCTGATTAGTTTATCTGCTTTTGGTTTACAGCAACAGTAGATAAAAATAAAAATAAATGAAAAGTAACTGTCGTTATTATTAGAATAACGGGAACAATTTAAAATAAAAACTTAGCTGGCTTCTTGTTAAAGCCGTTGCTATTACACTGAAAACTCAATGACAAAATAATAATAATAATAATAATAATAATAATAATGGTAATAATAATAATAATACTCATATGGGACTTTGACATACAAACGGATCACCTAATCTCGGCCAGAAGATCAGAACTTACAATAACCAAGATAAAAAGAGAACTTGCAAATTTGTGGACTTTGCTGTCCCGGCTGACCACAGAATAAAACTGAAAGAAAGAGAAAAGATGGATAAGTACCCGGACCTTGCTAGGGAATTGAAAAAAACTATGGAACATGAAGGGGACAATTATACCAATCGTTATAGGTGCTTTAAGGATAATTGAAGGGACTGGAGGACTTGAAAATAAGAGGACGAGTGGAGACCACCCAAACTACTACATTATTTTGAACGGCTAGAATCCTGAGAAGAGTCCTGGAGACTTGAGGAGACTTGCTGTCAGTCAAACTCCAGTGAAAGACCATCAGCTAAAAGTGATGTGAAAAACTCTCAAGGAGAAAAGAATTCAACGTGTGAATTCTGCTGTCTCGGCTGACTACAGAATAAAATTGAAAGAAAACGAAAAGAAAGAGAAGTACCTCGACCTTGCCAGAAAATTAAAAAAAATTGTGGAGCATGAAAGTGACAGTAATACCAATTAGAATTGTGACTCTTGGTACAGTCACCAAAGGATTGATACAGGGACAGGAGGATCTGGCGATAAGAGGAGAAGTTGTAACCATCCAAGCTACAGCAATATTAAGATCGGCCTTACTATTGAGGAGAGTCCTGGGTACTTAAAGAGATTTGCTTTCTCTCAAAATCCAGTGTGAAAACTTCGACTGACGCTGGTGTGGAAAATTCGAAAAGGAGTAAGTAAGTAAAGTAAATTTGGTGACCATCGTCGAGGGTGACCCGAAGGCTCCCTTTTCAATAGCTACTACACCGTGGGGTAGGGGAGGGCGCTACTCCATTCCCTAGATTGTTCCACTTTACCCTTGATCTTCACCTTATAATGCTGAGTCTTAAGCAAGGCGGCATCAGGTACCATTTTTCGAGTCTTTGGTATGACTCGACCTGGGATTGAACACCGGTCTCCCGGACCGCTGTCGAACACTCTCTCCAATAAAAAAAAAAAAAAAAAAAAAAAAACGACTGCAAACGCTGGTGTGAAAAACTCTCAAATTAGAAAAATGATAATAAAAACAAAAAAGAGAACCTGCCATAGAGTGGACTTTGCCGTCATAGCGGACAGCAGAGTGAAACCCAAGGAAACGAAAAAAAAAACCTTCTCTGAGAACTAGGAAAGCTGTGGAAAATGAGGGTGACGGTGTTACTAATTGAAATTGGCACGATTAGAACCGTCCCCAAAGGGTTAGTAAGATGGCTGGAAGATTTGGCAATCGGGGGACGAACGGAGAGTATCCGAACTACGGAATTTCTAAGGTTGGCCAGTATACCGAGAAAAGTCCAGAAGACCTGAAGAAACTTGGTGTCACTCAGACGCCAGTGAAAGACCGTAAGGAAAAAAAGATAGCAAGGAATAATAATAATAATAATAATAATAATAATAATAATAATAATAATAATAATGACTGCAGCACTATTAAAATCAGTTTGAATACTTCGAAGTGTCCTGGAGATCTGAGGAGACCTACGGTCACTCAGACTTTAGTGCAGGCCCACAATTTAAAATTGGAGTGAACGACCTCACTAGGAGTATTGATAATAATAGTAAAAGACAGTGCAGACGAACGCTGAGCAAAGGTGGAGTTTACCATAGAATTAGGAAGATTTACTGCCACTTGACCCCAAAGCAACTACCACTGGACGTCTGGTGTCAATTAGGAAATGTACGGAGAAAATAATGGCAACATTGATAAAACGCTCGTGCCCACACACACACACAAACACACACACACGATAAATAAAACCACTTCCCTAACACAAGAAATTTACATTGAAATATTTAAAAAAAATGCCACTAAAACTTACACTACCACCTCCATCCTCCTATCTGCCATTTCTTTTAGAACTACTACTACTACTACTATTATTATTATTATTATTATTATTATTATTATTAATAATAATAATAATAATAATAATAAGTAAAAACTAAGTAAACCTAAGTAAAAACTAAGTCAGGAATAAAAAATATCAACAGCAAAATAATCATAAACATTTTTACTTATATTACTATCTTTAAAATTACAACACTTAAGATTATTATTTTTAGAATTATTGTAGCATTGAAGATTACTTTGTTACCCGTGCTAATAATACATTACTGAATATTTTCGTATACAAAATTTACTTAATTTTTTTATGATAATAATGATAATAATAACAATAATAATAATAATAATTATACAAACACAATAAGTCTGGCGTCTTATAAGAACGGGCAGGACAGCGCTTGGTGTTGCTATATTCGTTCTGCTGTCAGTCCTACTGCTGTCATCAGTGCTGCTCTGAACCAGTTTAAGACCAAAAACGACAATGTGTGTTCAATAAACGAGTTGAGTTAATGGCTGTAGTAACAGTGTCGAACGTTATGAGAGCAATAATACCTATAACAGAAGCAGCAGGAGCACCCTTTTGGCTTGCTAGACAGAATGCTGGCGGTTTCCTTGTTATTTTGAGTTATTTTATTAAAGTCATGTCCTTTCTATAGCTAGATTATGATAGAAGAGAAGGCGAGAAAGATGAAAGGAAACGGAAATAAACGGGGAATATACAAGAGAGAGAGAGAGAGAGAGAGAGAAGGAGAGAGGAAAGGAGACGGTCATGGGAAGAGATGCAAGGGAGGTAATAAAAGAAAAGAAAAAGGAAAGAGAAGGAAACGCAAAAACGATAAAAGAGAATAAGACAGAATTTAGAGAAGTTAGAATTAGGAGAAAAGAGATAGATAAAAGAAAAAAGTACCGAAAATTAAGAGAATGGAAACAAAACAGAGAAAAACACAATGCCGAAGACCCGAGAAATGTAATACTGAAGGGTAAAAAAGTAAGAAGAAAGGAAAAATGAAAAAAAATGAAGTGGATACCTTATTAGAAGAAGAAGAAGAAGAAGAAGAAGAAGAAGAAGAAGAAGAAGAAGAAGAAGAAGAAGAAGAAGAAGAAAACGGAATGAATGGAAATAACATAAACTATACAAAAAAGATATGGACAGACGGTGGGTCTTACAATACTCTGACTTCATTCTCTGTAAAGGAGTACCCCCCATAAAAAAGGGTGTCATGAGTATGATACTAAACTGTATCCAACACGAGTTCTGGTGCTCAGGAGGATGTAGCGTAGTGCTTCTTTCAGTTCCATCCGGGTCCAGTTTGAAACGAAATGATTGTACTTATTACGATCACATCGAGTTGATTTGTTTGAAAATTATAACTAGTAGATTAGAATACTTTAAATTATAACTCTGTTCGCAAACAAAATGTCATAAAAGGGAATAGTTACTTGAAACCATATAATTTCTTCAATTATTTGTATAAGTTTGGTTTGGTTTCTTTATTTAATGGCATATCAACCTTTGTACGTAATTTAATGCCAAAGCTATTCCCCTAGAAGAACATTAGTGGTACTATTTAACCCATAGCTGGGAGGATAAGAGGGTTCATACCTTTCCTAAGGGTATTTGCCTGAAAGTGAACGTAATAGCGCGACCGGAATACGAACTCGCTTACTACGATTCCGCAGTCCATCAGTTTAACCATTACATCATGAAAACACCCCTTACTTGTATAAGGTAGACAGACTTGAAATCGTATTATTGTGTGCGATGCATTTATACACTGATGAATATCAAGTATTCCAATTCAAAAAATACTTAAAAAGTACTCATAGACTAATGAAAAATTGTGGTTTAAAAATAATGGTTTGGTTTCTTTGTTTAACAGCATATCAACATGCATGGGTCATTTTATGTCAAAACCAACCTCGTAGAACAGTATTAGTACTATTTAACCCATAGCTGGTGAGGTTCTTCCCCCTTAAAAAGAATGCTATAGAACATTGAAAATATAGTGGTGATCCCAATGAAACATTTACGAATTAATCAAATTTCAGCTTAAAGTAACCCACAAGGCGTTAAATACATAAACAGAAACAAACAATGAAAGAAGTTACAAAACAGAAGTGAAAAAGAAAGGTAAAAAGAAAGGTAAAGAGAAGGAAAAAAAAAAGGAAAAATAAGTTGAAGGAACAAATAACAAAAAATAAAATAGATTTGAAATGGAGAGAAAAGAAAAGAATAAGATTATTTTATTTTATTTTTAAATAATGCGGGTTTGTTGCTTGATGGCATTAGGAGAGATTATTAAAAGAATTGATATGCTTTTATGTTCTTTAGCGACTGTCATAGCAACGCACATTTCTTTTTTTGACATGCTATTTTTTTTTTCAGGTTCTAACATTGCCAATGGGAGAAAATAAGCCACGTTGTAAGCAAAGAAAACTACCACTCTTTCAAGACGTCTTACAATGCACATATATGATACTAGCTCCATAGCCATTCATCTCAAAACCCACTCTATTCTCAAATCCAAATTTCAAAAATTCTCGTTGAAAACACCACTATAATCGCACACGAAACTGATAAGCTACGACTACGAATCCTAGAAGCCCTGCATATAAATACAAAAAAAAATAAAAGTTAAAAAATAGAATCAATACAATAAATTTTGAAAATAGCGACACTTTTTAAAAATGTCTTTCGATTAATATTCTATTTTTCTTGATAATATTCTACTTCCGTTGATAGCGTTCTGTTTTAAATTCGTTCGTCATCATCGTCATCTTTGCCTTTACGTAATTTTTGAAGTTATAAAAAAACCTAAATACTCTTTATACATGCAAACAACCCCTGATGATGGCCTATGAAGATCCGAAAGCACTCAGAACAATTTTGGTAAATTCATCAAACAATTCCGACCAAAAAACCAAGACACTTGTCTGAAACCTTTAAATTATCTTAATAAGATTATATAGACAAAATGTGTCTTTATTATTTAATCAAAAATGCTTAAATGAAAAACTGCTGCCCAAATACACCCCCATATATATATATATATATATATATATATATATATGTGTGTGTGTGTGTGTGTGTGTGTGTGTGTGTGTGTGTGTGTGTAGCTGGGCAGCAGTTTTTAATTTAAACATTTTTGATTATATATATATATATATATATATATATATATATATATATCAAGAGGTGAAGAAAGAAATCGATTATAAAACGTTTTGGCACGTAGTTTATTTTGGGCAATGAAATATGTTTATATTTACAGTATGTTAATTTCTGAGAACTTCAAACATTTCCAAGTTGCCCACCTTAGACCAAGTATGAACTATCTTATCCTCCACCTTTGGGTTAAGTAGTACCATCACCTTTCTTCTACAATAATGACTTTGGCAATAGATAATCCACGAAGATTGATATGCCAATAAACAAAAGAAAGAAACCACCTGTGATCAGAGGAGCCTGATTGGCATTTTTGCAGGTGTTTTAAACTCCGAGCAAGACGAACATTCTGAAATATATATTTTATAAATATCAAAACGTTAAAACCAATATACTCAAATGAATAAGATTGGAATTATTTATTCATTTATTCTTACGCTATGTCAACCCTTCTGTAATTATTTCAAGTTAATGGGTTAGGTGACAGCGTCTTACGCACGTTCATATGTACATTTTTTGTTTAGTTTCATAAGGTTTTTTCCACATGCTTATATAATGTCAAGTATCCTTATCTAAAACAAATAATTATAACAGATCTATTTGTTCCATAGATGAAACCCTAGCTGGTACTACCCCTTTGGGTCAGATTGGAGCTTAATGGCAATGAAGGGATACTCCATACTACCCAGAGCTCGAAAACTGAAGCCTAACAATCAGTGCCATATAGTATCATACACAGGATATCTCATTTTTTTTTAGTTCTTACCACTCCGTACAAGATGCAGACGGTGTATTCTAAGGTTTACAGACAAGGCGGAAAGATTATATTGAAGCAAAAAGGGACAAGGTTTGGTTTCTTTGTTTACCGACATAACAACCTTCTTAGGTTTTTAAATGCAAAAGCCAACCTTCTAGAAGAACAGCAGTGTTTCTATTTAACCCATTGCTAGGAGGATAAGGGGATTCATACTTTTCCCTAAGGGTATTTGTTCGGAAGTGAACATAATAGTTGGGGTGGAGTTCGAACTCGCGTACTACGATTCTGTAGACTAGTGCGTTAATCATTACACCACGAGTACCCCCGCCAAAAATAAAAAAAGATAAGATAACCAAAAAAGATTTGAAATAAGTGTAAAATATTTGGATACACTCTGAAAATAAAAGCTACATACATTTCTATTTTAAATTATTTATGTATTTCTTTGTTTTGGTTGCACGGGCCATAGAATAAGTTGTAGATAGTGTCACTGGAGAATTTTAATTTTCTAGATAACTTTTACTGCAGAAAACTCTGGTGACAGTTTTATCGTTAAGTTTAATTTTTTTACACACTGTGTGAATTCGGATGGAAGGGAGAATCGCAAGAACTTCCATAAAAGCATGTACATAAAATAAATCATGCTAATCTTACAGTGAAAACCTTATTGTTAAAAGTGAAGGTGTTATAAAAGGCTATCAGTATAAAATACAGAGAAGACCGATGAATGAAATGAATATAGAAAAACTAAAGAAAAACGGAGAATAAGTGTGTTTAGTTTGGTTACTTGCTTGCTTGGTTTTTATGGCATATCAACCTTTGTAGGTTATTTAATGCTCAATCAAATTTTATGCAAATAAATTGTTCTATTTCAAACAATTCAGATTAGCATAAGTACACAGTTTAATCGTGAAAAACATTTTTATTTTAAGCTATTCAGTTCAGTCGAACAGTTCTAATTCAAACAATTAGGTTTAGTATAAGTATTTTTGTTTACACACAGTTAAATGTCAAAACAGTTCTATTTCGAACAATTCAGTTTAACGTTGTACAGTTTTAATGCCCCAAAAGTTCTATTTCAAGTTGAACATGAGTACGCAGTTTAGTTCTATTTGACCCATAGATAGGACCCTATCCGGTGCTACCACTTGGGGCGAGTGTGGATTCGGTGGCGACGGCAATGAAGGGGTACTCCGTATTCCCCCAAAGCTCCAACATCACTGGAACCTCACTATCAGATTGTTTAGCGTCATAAACAGGACACTCGTTGAGGGACAAGGGTTTACCACTCTGCAAAGAACCAGTTGGTGTATTTAACAGCCCCAGTCAACTGGCTAAGTGTGGTTTAGTTTGGCATATCAACCATAGTAGGTTATTTAATGCCAAATCTTCTTTATGCATATATGTTGAATAAATAGATTTTGGTTGGGTTGGTTTTTATGGCATATCAACCCTTGTAAGTTATTAATGCCGAATCTTCATTATACATATATATTAAATATATTTATGGTTTGTAAACACATTTTTAGATCACATTCTTAAAAGAATCTGAGCTCATTTTGCACACAATTAAATGGCTTCAAGTATTGCTGTATAACATCACTCATTTGTTTGCATTCATAGTTTGTTCTATTTCACCCACAGATAGGACCCTATCCGGTGCTTCTACTTCGGGTCAGAGTGGATCTGGGAGCAATGGCAATGAAGAGGTTC
Source organism: Sepioteuthis lessoniana (assembly GCA_963585895.1). Classification (NCBI taxonomy): domain Eukaryota; kingdom Metazoa; phylum Mollusca; class Cephalopoda; order Myopsida; family Loliginidae; genus Sepioteuthis; species Sepioteuthis lessoniana. The sequence continues at coordinate 10,326 of CAUZXS010000867.1, read as the reverse complement.
TCCATATTCCCCAAATCTCCAAAGCTGGAACCTCGCAATCAGATGGTTAATGTCATATCCTACACCAAGAAAACCGAGGAATATTTTCTTCATAAGATGGATTGGTTGTAACGGCATGTCAACCCCTCTTGAAAAACCTATCCCGAGTTTGTTAATCACGTGCATGGTACATTTGTATTTTCTTTTTTGTGTAGTTTAATGGATTTCATTTTTGCATACGATCAGATGTTATAAATGTAGCATTACAGCACCTTACACTATCAGTGACACGTAACTGCCAAGTCATCAATATCAAATGATTCTAACCAATTGTTTATCTTTGGATATTTCTACCCCCTATTCCAACATTCTGAAATCGCAAACTAACGCTTATTACTGTATGTTTTGCATTCCTAAGTATTAACCATATTTACCAACCCCTCTGCTCGGGCACGATATGACACAAGGTCAATTTTTAAGCGGAGTTTGACAGGTTTGAATTCAGAGTTTTTCTTCTCCTAGACTAGTTGCCTCACCAAGGCTGAAGAACCTAGTCTGCCCTACTATTTACCCTTAGCTGGAGGGAGAATAATTGGATTCATACCTTTCCCAAGGGGATTAGCGCTATGTGAAATGCAACCAGTCTCGTCCAGGATTTGAACTCGTGTCGCCGTGTTCATTTCCTACGACGATAACATATACACCACGGGCACCTCCATTCCTAAGTATTAACTTATAACAAATGCCTATTCTATAGATTTGAATCTTGTGTACAACTGATATTTGGCAATTCGGGTTTAAATTCCAAGTTTAACTTCTAAAATAATTAATTGAAATCAATGATTATTTTATATAAAGTATTTTTTATAGAAATAATTTCTAAACGGACCTATTTGACTAATAGATTAGTCCCTAACAGTTACTACTGTTTCAAGTCGGAGGGGTCCAGGGAGTAATGTCAATAAAGGTTTATACTCTATTACTCAGATCTCCAGAATTATCGCCATTAGATGCAATTTGTTCAGTATCCTACCCATGATTCTTCTTTTGTATGGTGGGGTCTTACCCTCTACAGATAATGCAGTATGCATATTCTAAGCCTTACCGTTCAGTTCTGAAGAGGAGAAAGAAGCAAAGAAAAAGTTGCTTATACTTCAGTCTTAGGCTATTTCTGTTAATAGAAAAAAAAAAAGAAAAGTTGGATGATGGTATAAGTAAAAAAAAAAAATTAAATCCAAAAGCTATTGCTCAATCGAATAAGAAAGAAAAAAGAAAGAAAGAAAGAAAGAAAGAAAGAAAGAAAAGAGTTCGTGAAAACAAAAAGAGGATAACAAGTTGATGAACAGGAAGAAAAAAATACAGAAACGAAAAACTGCAGAGCAAAAAAAAAAAAAAAAAAAAAAACAGAAACGAAAACCTACAGTGTCGATAAAACAGAGATGTTAATAAGGTGACAATAGAGCTATTTGTATATTTTTCTGAGGCAACCATTTATGGCCGACTGTAAAATGGCGGTAAAAGTAAAGGAATATAAAACACAAATAAAAGGGAGATAAACAGGGATGTTAAAAAGACGGTTGACGGAAGAGATTGGCTGAGACTAAGTGGAAGATTAGAATGATCTCAGAAAATGGCGGAAAGAAAGGAAAGAAAAATCGAACGTAGGAGTTAGCTATTGAATAAAAAGGACATTAATAATAATTGGAAGCAAATGTGGGAAACATCTGTAAGGGAATCAGAGAGAATACGGAATAGAGGAAAGGGAGAATAAAGATAAAGAATCGATGGACTGTCAAATAAGAGAACGTAAACAATTTTAGAGAAATAACTAAAAGAAAAACCATGGGTGACTCGTGTGTTTTAATGTTTAGCGTACTCGGTTTGTAAAACATTGTACGTAAGTTCTATTATTATTGGGTACCCCATGTATCTGGCCTTGTGTCAAACTACACTAAATTTAGTATTTACTTTCTAGTTCGCCAATGACCCAGGAGACCGGTGTTCAATCCCAGGTCGAGTAATACTAAAGACTCAAAAATGGTGTTTAGCACTATAAGGTTAGGGTAAAGTGGAGCAATCCTAGGAATGGAGTAGCACCCTCCCCTACACCTCGGTGTAGTAGCTATTGAAAAGGGAACCTTCGGGTAACCCTTGATAAAGGTCGCTAACTTAACTTACTTTACAATTAATGTCCATTTTTGTTCATGGCTGCGTTTCTTTTTTCGCTAATATCAATTGGAAAAGTATAAATGCCTCAGTTATCTCCCCTCTTAGCTATGATATATAGTGGGACAGACTAGTTCTTTAGCCTTGGTTAGGTGACTAGTATAGGAAAAGGAAAACCGAATTAAATCCAGCTTTACTCCATGAAAGAGGGGTTGAGTAAGTACATGGAATGATTTTAATAAACGATTGCTGAGAGAGAAACAGAGAATTCAGTCAGGAGAAAACAAAGAAGTTTATTTAATTACACATATTCATATTGTGGAAAGAGGTGGTTATCCAATCTTCTATGACGGTAGCATGCTGTCCATGGTTGATTTACGGCAGAAACATTCGTATGTATATGTGAGCAAGTACACCAGTTGCCAGCTGTCTGCGATCAATGTCACAAATGTGTCAGACAACTCTGAATCCAGCTTTTGTTCCAGTAGGTGCCATCATAGAATCAAAAACAACCAAGAGCCCAATATTTTTTCGTTAAGAACATAACGTTGAGTCTCATACTAAGACGAGAATGCAGGTGGAAATGATAACATTCTCATCCCAGTCCAAAGATAAGAATCGTCAAACTCTCTCTCTCTCTCTCTCTCTCTCTCTCTCTCTCTCTCTCTCTCTCTCTCTCTCTCTCTCTCTGTGCGTTTATGCCTTTATATATAAGTATTTTCAGACTAAAAAATTATACTTTTGATTTCACAGCCTTGAATGTTATGACAGATATATAAAACATTCGATTAAAAAATAAATTAATTCTCCCTGTCGATAAGGCTTAGAGTACTCTAACTGTATCCTCTGCAGAGATGGTAAGAACTACCACCACATAAAAAATGGTTTGTCCTGAATATCACCGTAACTGATGTTGAGGGTCCAGTTCTCGAGATTTGGGCCGTCTTGTATACCTCTTCATTGTCATTGCTCCCAGGTCGACTTTGGTCTGGAGTGGTGGTATCTGTTACGTTCCCATCCGTGGGACAAATAGAACTGTTTAAAAAAATATTACCATTTAATAGAAATATTTGGTATTATGTAAACGTGTGTAAAAAAAGATTTAAAAAATAAATATAAATGTACAATGTCCACGACACAAAATAACATCAGATGGGTTGACATGCTGTTAAAATCAATCAGTCAATCAATTTATCAATTAATCATTTTTTTTTCTTAATCAGGTGTCGGACAATTCTGAATCAAGCTTTAGTTGCTGTAAGTGCCACTCGCCGGCACGCCCCAGTTTTTATCGTTAGGAATGTCGATCCCCACTCTAAGACGAGAATACAGTTGAAAAAGACTACAATCTCATCCAAGTCCGAAGACAAGGATCTCACTATCCATCTCTCCCTCTTCTTCTCATTCTTTCTCTTTCTCTTTCTCATTGTGTGTGTTTACTATTCGTTAACAAAACGTATATACATATGTGTGTGTGTGTGTGTGCCTATATATGTGTGAATTGGATTTGGCATCAGATAACCCACGAGGATGTCATAAAACACAACCAAACCAAACGAATACACTTAGTCAAATAATTTTAGTTGTGTTTGATTTCGTAATCAATTTTGCATTTCCCAAATTTAGCTTATTACTTCTCTGTAATATTCATTTACTAAATTTATTTCGGTTTCGCATTGAGCCGAAGGAAGAGGAATATGTATATGCCCAACACATCCAAGGTTAAAAGCCCAGTCTGCTGTACTATTTATCGATAGCAGGAATAACAGGAGGATTCAGGCCTTTCCATCAAGAATTAGAGCTAAGTGAAAAGAAAATAACCTTGTCCAGGAGTTGAACTCAACGATAACCGTTGCATTAAGTGCGTCCCAGGATAACCACTCGGTAAAACGCTCCAAAAATGAGAGGCATGTATCTAGCCAACTCCTTTGCTGCGAGCATGATGTCAAGGAAGGCAATTTCTATGCAGAGAAAAAATAGCTTAGATTGAGAATTTGCCATCATCCAGAATGGTTTTGCCCAGTCTACTGGGGCTGTAGAATACACCGACAGCACTTCTCCACATGGATAAGTCTCCTCCCCAACGAGTGTCCTGGATATGAAACTAAACAATCTGATGGTGAGGTTCTAGTGATACTGGGTCTTTGGGGAATGCAGAGCACCCCATCAATGCCATTATTCCCAGATCAACTCTGGTCTGGAATGATAGGGTCCTATCTATAGGTTAAACAGAACTAAACTGCGTACTTATGCTAAACTTAATTACTTGAAATAGAACTCTTTTGACACTAACTGTGAGTAAATAAAAACTTTACTTATATTAATCTGAATTTCTTGAATAAGAACTGTATGACTAAACTAAATAGCTTGAAGCAGAATTTTTTTGACAATTGAACAGTGTACTTATGCTTAACTGAATTGTTTGAAATAGAACTGTTTATTCGTATAAAATGGATTTGGCATTAAATTACCTTCAAAGGTTGACATACCATAAAACCCATGAAACCAACCAACAAGTATGGGGTACCTAAAAAGAATTAACCTCATTAACCTCACTAATTTGAAGTATTCATTCACTTTACGTATGGCAACACTGTGGGCTGGTCATCTGTTGCGTAGAGAGTAACTTTTCATAGCCATTAATCGCAGAGTAAGAGTAATTGTCTCCTCTATATGTGATGTAGACTTTTTTTATATTATCCTTATTCGATAGAAACGTAGAATACGCCGACTGCACCTCTGGCGAGGGATAAGATCCCCCCCCCACAACGATTGATCAGCGATTCTTTTGCTGATACTTTAGTTTTGGAGCTTAAGGGAATGTCGGGTAGCTTTTCATTGCCATTAATCACAAATCCTTTCTGACCCGGGGATGTTGTAACAGTTAGTGTCTATGAGTCAAATTGAACTATTCTTTAGTTTATTATTTTTGAAACCACTTAAGCTCTGACTCGTTGAAGAATATTATTGCCTACAAATTATTCCCTTATAAATCACACACACACACACACACACACACACACACACACACACACACACACACACACACACACACACACACACACACACATGCGCGCACGCACGCACGCACGCACGCGCGCACACACACGCACACACACACACACTCATCCACCCATTTATATATATATAATATATATATATATATGTGTGTGTGTGTGTGTGTGTGTGTGTGTGTGTGTGTGTGTGTGTGTGTGTGTGTGTGTGTGTGTAAATGGGATTCGGCATCAAATAACCCATAATAATTGATATACCATAAAACACAACCAAACAAAACACCGTGAAACCTAAATCTTTGAATACATACCTTTTTCCAAGAACGTTAGTGTAAAGTAAAACATAAACAGCTTTGTTCAGGTTGACAATTATGCGCCACTTAGTGACGATCTAACTCACAACCTAGAAGTAATTGTATCAGAGGTAAGAACACCTAGAAATAATTGCTTATTAAAAGTAGCTTGATAACCATTGGACCACAACTAGGGACCATATTTTCCATAGTTGAAGAATTTAACCGCGTACACCTGCTGAATTTGATTGAGTCTACATTACCCTTTTAAACTGAATAGCATATCATCAGTGGAGTTTTCTTTCATTATCAAATATTTAGATAAAAGTTGAACTTTTTAATGACTGTATTTAGATTGACGATGTTTACCCGACCCATTTTTTTTTTTATCCCATCAACGATATCATAGAAATCTCAATTCACTGATGTATTCATATCGTATTTATTATTTTGAACAATAATTAATTTTATGATTATGTTTGTATTCATATTTATGCTATGATATATCTGCACTCACTGAGAGATTCATATGTGAGCTGTATAATATAAACAAGAGTCATGATGAAATATTGCCAAAGGAGTCAGCAATAGGAAGCAATGTTTAAAGTTAAATCTTTTTCTAAGAAATCCATAGTGATGGGCCATTTTATGTCCCTGACAACTATCAGCATAACCTTCCAAATTGATCTCTGCGTTCAGGACTTTTACTTTTCTGCGTGTTATCACTTCCTGAACTTTTCCCCCTCATTCTTGGAATCGCAAACCCATGTTTTGTCTGATTGTTTACAGTTTACAACAAACATATGCTTCTCCGAATATACCACAAATTTTTCTGTAAATTATACATAATTTATTCTGAGTCACCAAAAATTTCATGACAAGTATCTGTGCATGCAGAGGAGTCTCTGTTTGATTTGATGGATATTTGAATAGTCTGAAAACATATATTTTTGCGAAATTAATTCTTCTTTTGTTATAATTCAATTTCAAACAATGCAGATCGTGAAAGAAATTCTGAGAAGAAATTGTTTTCGCTTTAAAAATATCCTTAATTATTGAATTATTAACGTATATATATATATATATATATATATATATATATATATATATATATATATATATATATATAGTCTGCTTTTAGTTGATCTGGTGTATATATAGATATATATTTCTTTTAAATACCCTGTCCAGTGGCAAAAGCTGCTTGGTAGCGCCAGGAGTGGCAGTACCGCCTTGAGCTACCGAAACTGTGTTATCACCCTGGTTGGCGGCTGATGAGGTTAGGGTATCGCACGTGGTTTTACATGTTGTATGATGAAAAAAGAAATAAAAATAAAAGAATAAAAAAAATATATAAGATCTTATTCAATCCAGTTGTCCGATGTAGGGAATAATTCCAATGAGGACCAATAGAATATTCAAAAATAGAATATTAGATTTAAATAAACAGGTCAAGAGCTCAATATACATAAAATCCACAGAGCAAATAATTTTTATCTTAAAGAAAACAACAATATATATATATATATATATATATATATATATATATATATATATAATATGCTGCAACATTGAATTTTTCTGAAAATATTTCAAAACAAGTCCTTCTTACAATGATATATTTTATAATTTATGCAGTCTCCTTCAAAACAATCTCTTCGAGCATATATAAAGTGATCCCATAAATGTTCTTTCTCACTCAGTGTGTGAGAGTGTATATGTGTGCGTGTGTGTGGTTTATAAGTGAGTAGTTTGTTGTTGACTTTATTTTAAAACTTTCCTTTAGAGCTCATTTAATAGTACATATCAAAATGGTTTCAAGAAATCATACTTAACATTAGCAAATCGATTTGATAGTAATCATTAATTTCACAAAGTTAAAGGTTTTCAAGTATTGCTATTTAATATTAGTAATTCTATTTATCAAATATCCTGAAATTATTTATTTTAAGCAAACGTAAACTCATTGCAATAAATAACCTTTAAAGCATTCCTATGTATTATTAATAAATTTACACACCTGTATGATGTCAATTAACTAATGAAAATAAAAATCCTTAGTAAATGATTGAACAGTGATATTCGATCCACAGATCGAACCATAACAGGTTCTATCCCTCCGTTTCAAAGAGGACCTTGGAGTAATGGCACTGAATGTTTACTCCACATTACCCAAAGATCCGGAACTAGAACGTCACTATTGGATGCAGTTTACAGTCATATTCAGGAAATTTATTGTTAGGGTCTTGACCATCCACTGAGGTGCAGTTAGCGTATTCTACAGACTCAGCCAACGGAGAGGTAAAAAAAAGCTGGAGAGAAACAATCGCAGAATAACGTTTTTTTTTAAATAAAGAAACTTAAATCATAGATAGTTTCTACTTAATTACATCAAATAAAACTATAGATATATATGGATAATAATGACTTTTGCTAAATTTCTATTAGTTTGGCTACCAGCAGAAGAATCAGAGTTGTTATTACTCTAGTTAATTGGTCAACAAGACAATTTCTTAATGATTCCTCCAAGAAAATCATATAATTAAAAGCATATGATTACAATTAAGCTGCGATAGATTACAAACTAGGTAAAAACTGATTGGAATAAATAAACGGTTAGATAGATAGATAGATAGATAGATAGATAGATAGATAAATAGTTTCAAAATGAAAGAATGACATTTATATTGAGGCTGACTTTTATAATTAAGTATATATATATATATATATATATATATATATATATATATATATATATATATATATTCACTGTCATCGATTTTAGAGGCTAAACAAGCAATCCCACTCAAAGAATGAAATAGAATAAAAGATGACAAATAAAAAAGTAAAAACTGCAATGAAATAAAATAGAATATAATGAAATAAAAAAAGTTAATTTATTGACATCGCTTTTATGCTATAGAAAGAACACGTTGATAGTCTTTTTTTTTTAAAATAAGTATGCGTTTATCAGAGATTATACGAATTTTCCCGGTATCCTGAGTCATTATATTTGTGTTTGTACGTTTGTATGAGTGTGTTTGCACACACACACACATAAAAAGAGAGAGAGAGAGAGAGAGAGAGAGAGAGAGAGAAAGAAAGAAAGAAAGAAAGAATAAGAGTGAGAGAGAGAGAGAGAGAGAGAGAGTGTGTGTGTCTGGGTGAGTGTGCGTATGTGTGAGCGTGAGAAAGAGCTAGAGAGAAAGAAAGTGAAAGTCTAAAATATATAAGAAAAAGGGAGAGAGAGAAAAAGTGGGGGAAGATGGGTGAAGGATTTGTTCTTCTATGATCATGAGAGAAGGTGTATTTTTAGATTTCCTCATACAATTCTCTTGGGTATAAATGAGGGGTCATCTACTTTCATTTTACCAGCCGGGCGATAAAGGCTCTCATTTAAAATGTTCTCTACTGACATAAGATATCAAATAATCAATGACGTGGTCGCACACAACCTCGGCAATGACCAAGAAAAGTCAAAAGTAGAATTACTCGCGTTACAGCGTCAGAAATTTTGGATTATTAGCAAAACCTTCATCCAATTTTGTGACATCTCCCTAATGAACATTAGAAGGCTGGTTGATTAAAGAAAAAAAGACTCAACTCTAAATCTTTCAGTCATCTTCTATAAAGTATGCCTACAGGAAAACGTGCGGCATATATACTCAATATACCAGGATCATTAAATAAGTTTCCAGACTTTTTTCGTATGGGCACTTTTATTGATAGTACACACATGATACTCTAGTTCCCTTCGAAGTAATCTCCTCCGGCTGCAATGCACTTGTTGCACCGTTCCAACAAATTCTGCCAGGCCCCATGGAAGTCCTCTTGTGTGAGTGTGTCAATTACCTTCGTCACAGCCTCTTTCATCTCCTCAATTGTCTCATAACGACAGCCTCTGAGCTTAGGGAATAACCAAAAGTCTCAGGGAGCAAGGTCTAGACTATAGGTGAGGAACTGTGTTGATGCCCATTTTGGTCAAATAGTCTGTGACAAGGATGGAGCTGTGGACTGGTGTATTGTCCTGGTGTATTGTCCTGATGGAAATGCCACTGACCAGATTTGAAGAGTGCTGGCTTCTTTCGACGAAATCTCCTCCTGAACTCCCTTAAAACCTCAACATAGTAACCCTAACCCTTTGGGCAATCAACTCTGGTGTATTGATTTCCTTACTCCTCCCAAATCTCTTATCACACCTCACAGACTCCCTGCCTTCTTTGAATCTCTTATGCCACTCAAAAACTGATGCTTGATTCATGTAAGATGCCCCAAAAGCAGTCTGAAACATTCCATACGTTTTTGGGGCATTTTTCGAAGTTTAAAACAGAATATTATTGCATATCGTTCTTCCTCACGTCCAGATTGAATTTTTGAAATTCACCAGCTGTGAGAATCAGACTTTAGTAGGGTGTATTCCAATTGCTGCTGTAGCTTTTCATTGAACGTGAAATCATAAAAGTCGGTAAGTCATCTCATAAGATGTATAGCAACAACATACTGAATCTTCAAGAGTCTACGACAATTTTAAATGCCCATGCAAAAAAAAGTCTGGAAACCTATTGAATGAACCACGTATATAAGCATCCTATGTGTCTAGCCACACTGAAGAGATGTGATACAACGAAACAGTTTGTCCGCGGACATCAATAATACGCCCCCCCTTGGGGTTGAGCATTCTGACGAAGGATTTAACGGCTGCCACTCGCGTAATGCAAAGCTCTTCTAATGAATTGGGCATGCTGGAATCCGGTAAAGCAAAAGGTAAACAAACGAAAGCTACTACATAATGCCTTATAATTTCTGAGCTGACGTATGTCGCCTTTTGGCTGAGTGGTAAGATACTAAATCTAACATAAAGTTTGGTGAGTTTC
>CAUZXS010000866.1:105000-106066 GCA_963585895.1 Sepioteuthis lessoniana | reverse complement strand
AAGAGATTCATAGGGAAGAGGCCAGCATTCTTCAAATCAGGTCAACGGAATTTCCACCAGGACAATGCACCAGTCCACAACTCCATCCTTGTCACAGACTATTTGACCAAGATAGGGCATCCAGACAGATCTTCAGCCTTCCTATAGTCCAGATGTTGGTCCCTGTGACTTTTGCTTATTCCCTGAGCTCAGATGCTGTCGTTATGAGACAATTGAGGAGATGAAAGAGGCTGTGACGAAGGCCAATGACACGCTCACACAAGAAGACTTCCATGGGGCCTTCCAGAAGTTATTGGAACGGTAGAACAAGTGTATTGCAGCCGAAGGAGATTACTTGGAAGGGGACTAGAGTTTCATGTGTGTACTATCAATAAAGTGCCCATACGAAAAAAAGTCTGGAAACTTATTTAATGATCCTCGTATATATATGTATATATATATATATATATATATATATATATATATATATATATATTCTCCTTTTTCTCTCTTTCACATTGTTTTCTTTTCAAATAAGTTTTTTGTGAGGGTGTGTATGTGTCCAATATATATATTGCACAAGCACATTTGGTAAGTTGATAGTGAACCAAATTTTGCTGTATAATCAAATAAGAACGCTTGATACCCATGATAGACCCGTTATATATATATATATATATATATATATATATATATATATATATATATATATATATATATATATATATACTACGTGGCGGTGTCTGTGACCCTGTGTTTCATTCTTTACGCATTCAAACTTGTTGTGAAGATGGTTTGATATGGTTGATTTTTTTAATGGCATAAAAACCTTCTTGGGTTATTAAATGCCCAAGTTATCCATGTAGAAGTATTGTTGAAGGAATTGAGGAGTTCAAATCACTGTTAAGGCTATTTTTTTTTTCTAAAATAAGTGTAATAGCGCGACTAGAGTTCGAACGTGCTTTTCCGATATTACAGTCCAGAACGTTAGTCACTACACTGCGCGATCTCCCTTTTTCCCAAATCAAAATTTTAACTGTATTCATATGAATCTCACTCACTCTCTCTTTCTCACACACTCTCTCTC
>CAUZXS010000866.1:95000-97500 GCA_963585895.1 Sepioteuthis lessoniana | reverse complement strand
CTAATATTAAATCTCCTCGTTCATTAACTGACACATAATTCGGTGGGTGGGGAGCTTTCTGAAAATTAAAGAGAAATTTTAAACTGATGAATATTATTAATTACATTTTTTGTTTCTTCTTTTTTTAATTTATTCATAGACTCATTAATTCTATTAATACTTTTTAAACAAGTTACGACAAGATATATATATATATATATATATATATATATATATATATATATATATATATATATATATATATGTATTGTGTACTTAGAGATACCAAGTTGTTATCTCAGCATGATCGGCTGAAGACACCGGAGTGTTTTCTCTTTAAGATCTTTAAGTCTTCGTGTTATTTTCCTTGTGTCTAGGTCATTGTGGTAATGGACGACCAGCGAAATGGTCGAAAGTGCTTGGGCTAGTATGAGCTACTTTCTTCACCACCTTGACCAAGACATAAGAAAAATAAGAAAAAGAATTGATCGTTTCTCTTAAAGATCTGGAGAAAACACTCCACGGTGTTCAAGCGAAGATATATATATATATATATATATATATATATATATATATATATATATATATATATATATATATATATATATATATATATATATATTTGAAACAATTCCTAACCCCAGTATTATCATCCGATGAAGGATTTGTTGTCTCTAAAGATGTTGTTTTAGAAACAACAATATATATATATATATATATATATATATATATATATATATATATATATATATATATATATATATATATATATATATATATACACGAGTGGTGATCTGAATGAGTAGTCGTGTAATACAAAGCAAACTTCATATTTTTTGTACCAGTAAAACGTGTAGTCTCTCTTTTATCGGCCTGATTCGCGGATGAGCACTGATCGTAGTGCTATCTCCTGCAAAAGTTGACAGTTTCTCTATCATTCATATCACTACCACCTCTCTGTTTTGATCGGGACATCAGACACACAACCAAATTTTTAGAGAAGAGAAATGAAGAGAAGCATATATACGGGATTTGATTTATCATGATTTTAAAATTCATGATGAAAAAATATAGTTAAATAGCTTCAAGATCCCAGTAGATTGTTCACCTTGCATATTTTTTTCGACCAAATACATATTAAGTATAAAATTATTCACATCATTCATTCGGTTAAGGATATTACTTATTCTAACACTAACCAATTATCGTTTACTTCTTACCAAGTATTTAATACCTTTTACACATCATACTTTACCATTTACTTTTTTATATTTCCTTTCATACATTCATCCACAAATAGAAATAAGTAACAAAATTTTCTCTCACAAAAACGTCTCTTAAAAATATCATTACCCGATAAGTTTTCTTTTTGTTCCGGCGAGAGAATATAATAATACCTATTTTCATCTGCAAAATAACATGCGTTTCAAGATATCTTACTGTCACAGCATTTTCCCCGATCCAAAAGTTTTCAAAATTTCATTCCCATTTTCCCAGTTTAAAAAGAAATGTTTCAAAAAGTCCTCTACGCTCTTAAAAGTATATTCGATTTAAAATTTAAACAGTTAAAAGAACCACAATGTTAAATAGTGTCTATAACTCTTCTTTTCGTTCCGGCGAGAGAATATAATAATACCTATTTTCATCTGCAAAATAACATGCGTTTCAAGATATCTTACTGTCACAGCATTTTCCCCGATCCAAAAGTTTTCAAAATTTCATTCCCATTTTCCCAGTTTAAAAAGAAATGTTTCAAAAAGTCCTCTACGCTCTTAAAAGTATATTCGATTTAAAATTTAAACAGTTAAAAGAACCACAATGTTAAATAGTGTCTATAACTCTTCTTTTCGTTCCGGCGAGAGAATATAATAATACCTATTTTCATCTGCAAAATAACATGCGTTTCACAACATTTTTCCCAATCCAAAAGTTTTCAAAATTTCTTTCCCAATTTCCCGGGTTAAAAAGAAGTGCTTCAAAATGTCCTCGACGCTCTTCAAAATAGATCCCATTTAAAATTTAAAGAGTTAAAAGAACTACAATGTTAAAAAGTGGCTATGACTCCAAAATTCACGTACACTGGTTATCAGTACAGTTGTAATGTTTGCTGTTATAGTTATTTTTAACTGGGAAACTGAGCGAAAAAAAGGGCTTAAGGAGTTACGAAGGAAAGAAAAAAGAAAAAGACTGATTGAAAAAAAGTAACGAAAATGTTTTCTCATCTTTCTACCCGATTCATTCTTTCTTTTGTTTTTGACTTAATTATCATTTTTTGCACTTAATTATGCAAATCAGTCAGGGGCAACACGTTCTATGAAACTTATTTCATGGTTATAATGTTTTTAATACCGAGGCTCTGATATAGATTCTTTAACCACCATCATTTTTGCACGGTGCTTTCACTATTAGTCACCACATAAACCTTTTTTTCTGCGCAGCAGTTTCCTTTTAAAGGGCAACCTACAAGGTTTCTGTAATTACACGACAGACCTAGACTACGTTTTTGCTCGTTTAAACTTGT
>CAUZXS010000866.1:77500-90000 GCA_963585895.1 Sepioteuthis lessoniana | reverse complement strand
TTGATAACATTTTTCGACGAACGTGAAATCATTTTTTACACACACTAAAATGGTTAAATATTTATATCTCAGAGAAATAATTATATTAATTTATATTCCTTTGTTCCCAGTTAAATGATTTAAAGTACTGCTATGTGACAGTAATAATTTAACACCAGTCATTTGTTGGCAAAGATTTAAATGTATATAAATACATGATTTGAAAATAAATAGTTTGTTGGTAATTTCATTTTAAATGAGTGAGAACTCATTTGTTTACATACTGCTATTGCTATTACAGGGTGGAACGATAAAATTGTTGTCCTAAAGAAAACAACACTACAGCTTTATTTTAAAACTTTTATTGAAAAAATCAATTCAGCTAACTTGATTATGTAGTAGAACTGACATCTACAGGGTGGAACGATAGAATTGTTGTCCTAAAAAAACAACAACACTACAGCTTTATTTTAAAAACTTTTATTGAAAAAATCAATTCGGCTAACTTGATTATGTAGTAGAGCTGACATCTACGGGGTAGAACGATAAAATTGTCGTCCTAAAGAAAACAACACTACAGCTTTATTCTAAAACTTTTATTAAAAAACTCAATTCAGCTACTTGATTATGTAGTAGAGCTGACGTCTATTCAATGTAGTCGCCATCAGCTTCAGTCACCGCCTCCATATAGAACTGGAGCATGCCTTTTCCACAAGCACCGGCGGGTGTACGGCGAATACTCGGCGGATGGCGGTGATCAGGCTGGCTTTGGTGTTGTGGGAGGTCATGTAGGTGATGTTCTCGACGTATGACCAAACGAAGTAGTCCAGCGGGTTCAGGTCGGGGAAGGAGGGCGGCCAGTGAGTGAAGGGTACAAAGTCGTAGCACTCCTTCTGAAGCCAAGCCTGGGTCTCTTTGGACCTGTGGGCCGGCGCCGAGTCCTGCTGCCACACCCAGGGTCTACCACCAGCCACCTGATCGCACCAGGGGATCACCACACTCTTCAGCACATCCAGGTACACTTTGGTGTTGACTTTCAAGCCGACTTCGAAGATGTGAGGTGGGATGATGTGGCCCTCAATCGAAACCACACCAAAGACGATAACCATAGCCGGTAACTTTGTTTTTATCACCCTGGGGACGTTGAACCGTCCGGATTTGCATTTTGAGGGCGCTGGCAATGGTCCTGTTGTCATAACTTGGATCGGTAGAGAGCATGAGTTGTACAGCGGTGCATCACTGATCTCACTCGTTGAACATTGTGTCACTTTCTGACATGATAGAAGGCTCCTATTACTCTTGGGATTTGTACACAACTAGCCAACTAGTAGATGGTCTGCAACAACAACAAAAGAAAACCGGTTTTCATTAAACGGAAATGGAATCATGTCGTATTTTCTAGGGCGACAATTTTATCGTTTCACCCTGTATTTCAATACACTTAAATTATTTCAACACAGTTCAATTATTTCTATCAAACACTAATTCTGTACAATATTGATTATTTGTTTGCAGACAGTGAAGCAGCTATAATTACTATTTAACACTAATTATTCTAATGGGTAGAGTGCTCGCCAATGGTCCAGGGGACAGGGGTTCAATCACAGGTCGTCATACCAAAGACTTTAAAATTGGTACTTGATACCACATTGCTCAACACTCAGAAATATAAGGTACGTATCGCGGGTAAAGTGGAGCAATCCAGGGAAAGGAGTAGTGTCCTCCCCTTCACCTTGGTGTAGTAGCTATTGAAAAGGGAGCCTTCGGATCGCCCTCCACTACGGTCACCAACTTTACATACTTTATTCTCTTCAACAAAATTCAATCATTTTCACTCAGTTAAAGGGTTGAAAGTATTGCCATGTTATATCAATATTTCAATTTAGGCATTGTGTTGAAGATTGTTTGTTTGTTTGTTTATTTGCTTGGGTTTTATAGCATAACTCCTTTTGTAGGTTATTTAATGCCAAATCTATTTTTTATGCAAAAAAAGTTCTATTTCAATCAATTCAGTTTAGTATAAGTACACAGTTTAATTGTCAAAAACATTTCTATTTAAATCTATTTAGTTTACTCAAACAGTTCTATTTCAAACAAATCAGTTTAGTATCAGTTTTTGTTTACACACAATTAAGTGTCAAAATTGTTTATTTCAAACAGTTCAGTTAAGCTAAAGTAGAGTTTCAAAGTCAAAAACACTATATGCATGCAGTTTAAATGTGAAAACAGTTCAATTTCAAGCAATTCAGTTTAGCATAAGTACACAGTTAAGTTACATTTTACCCATAGAAAGGACCCTGTCAGGCGCTACTACTCCTGGCCAGAGTGGACCTGGGAGCGTCGGCAATGAAGGGTTACTCCGCATTCCCCAAAGCTCCAGCATTACTGGAACCTCACCATCAGATTGTTTTGTGTCATATCCGGGATACTCGTTGGAGGGAAGTCTTACCCCTTGGCAGAGATCCAGTCTCTGTATTCAACGGCCTCAGCCGACTGAGCAAACAGTTTAAGAGTTTAAGTATTGTTATTTAACATTTATAATTCAACATTACTCAATGGCTTCCACATAATTTAATGGTTCTAAGTTTTGCAATGCGTCATTAACAATTCAATTAAACATCAGTAATTCACTTGCATAAAATTAAATGATCAAACAGTTCTATTTCTAATATTTCAATTGAGCTTAAGCTATTTTTTACACACAGTTTAAACGTCAAACAGTTTTATTTGACCCATGTATAGGACCCTATTAGGAGCTACCAGTACGGGCCAGAGTGAACCCGGGAGCAATGGCAAAGAAAGGGCACTCCATATTCCCAAATGTGCTAGACTAGAGTCTCACCATCAGATGGTTTAGTGTCATATCTAGGACACTCGTTTGTGAGGGTTTTACCTATCTGGGCTGTGCAGATAAAGACATATAGCAGAAAAAGTACACACACACACACACATACACACACACTCACACACACACACACACACACACACACACACACACATATATATATATATATATATATATATATCTTTAAAATATCCAGTCAGTGTCCAAGGACAGTAGGTGAGGATTATTCTTTGCATAGAATATATGAGGGTAATCATATAAATCTATGAGAGTGCTCAATGTATGGCTATTGTTAGTTCCCTATTTATTTTCTACGGTATAACAAAATTCACATTCAGAGCTTATATAGTACTCAGCGACAGGAACGAAGCATGTAAAGAGTCATCTGACGAGACGGAGAGTATAGCAATAATATTCTCCGCCAAAATAAATTTATTATGACGACTTAACCGAGTTTGAGTCTCTATTAAATTGTACTATATATATATATATATATATACATTGGGTGCTATGAGTCATGGTCACCATTTGAAATTATTACCTTCGAACATCTGTTTAAGTCGCTTCAAATTTTGTCTACTGTGCAGCAATCTAGAGTTAGTTCAGTATTGTGCGTGAAGAAAGAAAAATCAATTCACTCCTCTAGAAAATTGGAAACGACATGCAGTACAACGTGGAATTTACATAAAAAGCTTGAATACGAAGATTTCAGAATGTTAGTGCGTCAGTATGAGGACAGACTCAGTTTCATATTGATAAAAACCAAAAAACGTGTTACTGTTTGGGATAGGATTGTGACTTTACGCCTCCATTAATCTCCCATAAGTCTTCTAAATGGTGGCCTACACCAAGTGCCTGAGGAGGCATTACTGACCTGGATCGAGAGGGTGGCTGCTGAAAAACCCTATGCCAGGAAAAAAAAATATATAAACCGGCCCAATGGCCTATTGGGTTGAGTGTTTGTCAATGGCCCGGGAGATAAGGGTTTAATATCAGGTCGTCTCATACCAAAGACTCAAAAAATGGTACTTGATATATCTTTGCTTCATACTCAGCATTATAAGGTACGTATCGCGGGGAAAGTGGAGCATTCCAAGGAAAGGAGTAGCTCTCTTCCTTACACTTCGGTGTAGTAGCTATTGAAATGGCAGCCTTCGGGTCGCCATCGACTACGGTTGTCACCTTATATATATATATATATATATGTGTGTGTGTGTGTGACCCTGTAAGGTTAGAGACCAGTCAGAGAAAGTTTATTAACCAGAGTAAAAAGAACCTGTTTGGATTTTGGAAGAATGGAGTTAGAATATTACAAATGTGTAATATTGGAATGGAGTTTTGAAATGAAGTGTAGATAAAAACTGTGTTATTTTCGATGCGAAGGAATTTGTGAAAACGAAATAAGAGCCATATTTACCAAGACCGATAGAAAGGTTTGCAGAGAAATCCGAAGACATGTGGAGGTCGTGGTTGAAGCCAGTAGGGATTTCTTTGAATAAATTTAATCAATTGTGTTTCAAGATATTTTTATATGATTTTGGTTAATATACCTGATAAAGTGAGATGTCTGTATTATTTTCATTTTTACCTAATTTACACGAAAATTTACCCATCGCATCCTTTATAAACTAGCTGGCAGTCTCCTAGATTTCTGTAATTTTCTTATAAATTTAGAAAAATATCAAGCAGTACCACATACATGTTCACAGTGGATTATATGTATATATTTATATATACAGAAAGACAGAGAGAGAGAGAGAGAGAGAGAGAGAGAGAGAGAGAGAGGACATATACACACAAACAAACGCACACATATATGTACATATATATATATATATATATATATATATATATATATATATTGGCATTGTTTAAAATTTTCCATATGCATACAACTGTTTATTTTCATGCATGTATATATGCAGACACACACACACACATACACACACAAAACACATACACACACACACACACACATATATATATATATATATATATATATATATATATATAATTTTGCTTATGTTGTAGGCTTCCGTAGTAGGCTTCCTGAAACATACATCCAAATTTCTTATGTACATGCAGATATTACTGTATGCACACGTATTTCACATCACTATATATATATATATATATATATATATATATATATATATATATATATATAATGCTGGACGGTGGTTATGGTTTGATTGAAGTTACACCTGGGACATATTACTTATCCTATTTTCTTCTTCTTGGCTTTGTTTTTTTGTTTTTGTTTTTGTTTTTGTTTTTTTTTCAGGGTGAATTTTTCTTTGCGATAATAGTCATTAGCAGTTAGTTGGTTCTGCCAGTCAGGAGGGGACCACCCTGCTTACACAAACATTTGTACCGCTTCTACAGGAAATCGCTCATCCCGTCTCTCATTCTACCTCGTTGATGTTCATCGTCAGACCCAACCGAATAGACACCCCTGACATGTGGAAGAGCAAGAGAAAGAAAGAGAACGAGAAAGAGAAAAAGAGGGGAAAGTAGAGGAAGATGAAGGAGTTAAAGATGCGGGTGGAGTTATTAAATATTTATTTACTGGATCCAGACTGTTTTTCTAAGTACTGGGAGTCATATTATTTTCCATTGCAAATCTCTATGCAAGTTTATTTTAACTTGTTTCCATTCCCTTTCATGCTTTTTACCTACTTTCATCTAATCGACTTGTGTTAGTAAAGATGTGGTTTTTCTGAGCTGCCTTACCGGTAAAATAATAGTTTTAATTTTATTTCATCTGCTAAAGGTGGATAGCTTAACCATCAAGTCCGTTGGGAGAGCGAGTTCATTCTTCCTTATAGGAAAGGTTGGTTAGTGTTTTATACAGAGAGGAATAGATGGTACGAAGTTTTGACATGTTCAGCTTGCGAATAAAATTTATCTTTCAAAACGCAGAAAGAACGAAATACCCTAAAAGGTCAGTGGGCGCTTCGGGTGGTGTAATGGTTTGTAAGCTCGACTAGCAAACCTCGACGAGTGAGTTCAAGTTTCATTAGGAACCCTTTTATACGACTTTGTGCCACATCTAAGATAAATAGTAAATTACTATATATGCAGCCAGTTAGGACAGACTTTTTATTGATTTTTAAAGTCTTGTCAACACGTCAGGGGTATTTTTATATCTCATTGTAAGGGAGTCGCGTTCGTTGTCCTTTCATGTCCACATTTTTTACGTTGTTGCTTCTTAAGAGTTTTTTTTTTTTTTTTCATTTTATTTTTTTTACTTTTTGCACACAGTGGTATTGAAAAAGATCTTGTTTGTTTTGTTTTATGGCACATCAACCATTGTAGGTTATTTAATGCCAGATCCTTTTTATCAATATATATTAAATATATGATTTCTAAACACACTTTGAAGATAACATTTTAAACGAGCCTGAGCTCTTTCTTTTTTTTGTAAATGGTTTCACTTATTTCTATCTGATTCGAATATTTCTACTCATAATAAATCATTTGCTTCACACAGTTTAATATTTGAAAGCATTGCTATGTATCACATACAATTAATTCAATTAAAGATCAGTCATTTGTTTATACACAGTTAAATGTCAAACATTTCTGTTTCAAACAATTCACTTTAGCATAAGTGTACAGTTTAGATGTCAAAACCGTTCTATTTGACCCATAGATAGGACCCTATCAATTGCTACCATTCCGGGCCAGAGTGGACCAGAGATCGATGGCAATGAAGGGGTACACAGCATTCCACAAAGTTCCTATATTATTGGAGCCTCATCATTAGATTGTTTAATGTCATATCCAGGACACTCGTTTGAAGAAATCTTACTCCTCGGCAGAGATGCATTCAGTGTATTGTACAGCCCTAGCTAACTGTGCAACTATTGAACGCAATATAATTTTTTTTTATTTGACGTGTAGATAAGACTTAAATAGATACTACCACTCCGGGACAGGGTAGCTCGAGTGGTATAATGTTTTATAAGCAAGATTAGCCAACGAATGAGTTCGAGGGCGCTTGATTCGAACAGTTTTGAGCGACATCTAAACAAAAACCTCAGTAAATTACTACCCTAAATGTTCAGTAAAATTTGATCAACTAATGTAATATTACGAACGGGCGCTGTCATTGAATTGCAGCGGTCTCAAGGCTGGAGAACGTGCAAGCACATCAGCTGCCATCAGTCATTGGGTACATAGGTCTGACGATCAAGAATGTCACAGGCCTCGCTCGTGCGGGCAGAGTGACCGGCAGAGTTCAAGCGTGATTTTAATATAATCACGCATGAACTTTCACGTGCTGCCCTACTGTTTTCACTAGTGACCATCGAACCTTCGAAATGATCCATCAAATCGCTATATAAGGAAACCAGGTGGCAAAATTTTGGGCAGTTCAAGGCAGGTTTCTAAACAGGTTCAACAGTGGTCCATGACACCCCGACCCATGCCATACACAGCCTGTCAGCAATTCGACTGATTTGAAAATATCAACAAGCCAACTATAAAGACGCCGCCGTCATCACCAAGAAGAGGAGGGAGGAAGAACGCTATCGAACAAATGTTTTTTTTTAACTACAGCCCGCTGTAGTCCCCATGAATAAAAGTGACTACTATTACTTAAAATTCGAGTTTTGAGTGTTTCTTTTCTGCGAACTCCTTTCTTTCAGACACAACGTATTTTGGTCCTATGCTACATTAATTATAAAATTCTATTGCTTTGAGAAATTACCAAATGAGTAAGTATTTACATTTGATATCTGTAGTAGTCATATTAATAGTTGTTTGATTTTTTTTTTCGATGAAGCGTTGTCATTATTGTGAATTAAATTACCATGACCAGAAAATCTGGCGAACACTTACACACGACATACTGGACAACTGTTTCACTCTTATAAGGCCTCATCAGCAGTGTATACAGTGATCTCCACCACTGTAGATCGAACCAGTGACCACAGATTGCAGAGCCGAAACTCTACAACTGACCACAGTCCATATCGATCAGTTGTAGAGTTTCGGCTCTGCAATCTGTGATCACTGGTTCGATCTCCAGTGGTGGAGATCAATGTCAACACTGCTGATGACACCTAATTAGGTCGAAACAGCTATCCAGTGTTTCCTTATGTCGTACGTAAGTGTTCGCCAGATTTTCTGGTCAGGGTAATTTAATTCGTAATACTTAAAAAAGAAAAATGTAGCATTGTCATCACTAGTAATCACCACGCTGCTTGCACGGATTTCCCTGACTCTCTCTCTCTCTTTCCGTCTCTATCATCCATCGCTCCCGGTTGGTCCTTCACACTACATGCTGTGTCCGCACAGAGCTGTTATAGGTAACTTCTTGCTGATCAGAAAACACTGGCTCGTCCATGTGAAGTGGTCCATTAGACAACGTCACTTATGAGTTCGCCCTTACATCTCTAACATTGTTCCACATGTCTTGTTCATCTTACTTGGATGTTTTTTGTGAGATGGGTGGTAAGTGGCCATGTAGGGGTTTATTGGAGAATGTCACTTATGAGTTTGCCCTTGCATGTCCAACATTGTTCCACATGTCTTGTTCATCTTACTTGGATGGTTTTTGTGAGATGGGAGGTAAGTGGCCATGTAGGGGTTCATGGGAGAATGTCACTTATGAGTTTGTCCTTGTATCTCCAACATTGTCCCACATGTCTTGTTCATCTTACTTGGATGGTTTTTGTGAGATGGGCGGAAAATGGCCATATAGGGTTCATTGGAGGATGTCACTTCTAAGTTCTCCCTTGCTTCTCCAGTAATGTTCCGCATACTTGTAGAATTCCTGAATTCCTTGAATTGATGAATTCTACGAAGATATGTTGATTATTGGTGCGATTGTCTAGCCGGAAGACGTCAAGATATTGGAATAAGTGATAGTCGGTCAGAAATACGATTTGTGAGTAAACTGAGAGAGTTAGAGTTTCCTACCCCAGTTCAGCATTTGCAATATATGAATCCATCTCAGCTCACCACGGCACTTTAAGTAAATAGTAGACAAACTGAATTTTGGGAGGCAACTCATCTGGGAGAAGGAAAATCTGAATAAAAAAAATAGCATTATCAATCATATCAGGGATCGTTCCTTGTAACTATTATCATGTAAGTATTTACCCAACGTTTCCCCCCACTCGATTCATGCCCTTCCAAGGGCGTTAGTGTGAAGTGAAACGAAAATAGGTTCGTGCAGGATTTGAACTCAAATAATTATTTTTATTTGCTATAACAATAATCGCTAAGCATGCCTCCAACATGATACCCTATAACCCAGTGCAACCTGTCCCAAGTTACTTGAAGAGAAGATGATCATCACCAAGTAATCTTTCAGTTGTTCTGAGAGATGATATGAAAGGGAATTACTAGACAGAAAAACCCTCAAAGCATAATAGTATTCGATTACTTAGATTTCTTAGATGAAAAATTGTTGTTATAATAGATTTTTCGGAAGGATTTCTTTTACTGGAGAAGTTGGAGTTGTTGATTACATTTGAATAACGTCTGCTGGTTAGTCTGTGTAATCTAATCGGCAAATTGCCGTCATAGTCTGACTGTCTTCCAATGAAAAACGTATGCCGGTTCAAATATCATCGAAAGCGTATTTATTGTTTGTTATGGACGCTGATAGTTTATCTCCTCATTTTAAATGCGCAAATAACAAAATGCGAAATATGTTAATAACTCATTTTTGATTAATGAAAATATTGTTGTGTAATTGTCTTAATTTTTTCTTCTACCAAAAGAACAACTTTTTTTTTTACAGTCCAGTCGTTTGGTGCAATGAAATATACCAACTGCTTCTTTGCAGAGAGGTAAGACCACCCACACATCCAACGAGTGTCCCGGATAGGAGGGAAAATCTCTGATGGCCAGGCTCCAGTAATTCAGGCGTTTTGGTGAATGCAGAATACTCCTTCATTGCCATCACTCTTGGGTCCATTCTGAGTCTGTGTGATAGCATCTGATAAAGTTCAATCTATGGGTCAAATAGAACATTTTTAATATTTAAACAGTGCACAAACAAAGGACTTATGCTAAATTAAATGGTTCGAAATAGAAATGTTTTAACTTTTTTCTGTGTGTAAACAAAAAAAAAAATTGATGTTTAATTGAATTGTTAGTGATACATAGCAATACTTCGAACAATTTAACGGTGGGCTAATGGATAAAGCTTATTGAATTGGATAATTAGAGTTAAATAGCAATACTTGAAACACTTTTACTGCAACCTAAATTGAATTATTGGTATTACATAACAATACTTGGCCCCATTTCTGCAAATTAATGAATTGTGTTGAATAGAATATCTAGTTTTAAATAGCAATACTTGTAACTACTTAACGGTGTGCAAGCAAATGATTAATATTCAATAGGATTATTAGTGCTAGATAGCAATAATTGAAACAATTTAACTGTGTAGAAACAATTGCAAAATTCATATGCAAACAAATTATTTCTAACTCATTTAAAAATGAAATTACATACAAACTCTTCCCTTATTAATAATATCTGTTTAACTGTCTGCAAACAAATTATTAAAGTTGAATATAATTATTAGTGCTAGATAGCAATAATTGAAACAATTTAACTGTGTCGAAACAATGGCAAAATTGATATGCAAACAAGTTAGTTCTAACTCATTTAAAAATTAAATTACCTACAAACTCTTCACTTATAAATAATATATATGTTCAACTATGTGCAAACAAATGATTAATATTCAATAGAATTATTAGCGCTAGATAGCAATAATTGAAACCATTTACCTGTGTAGAAACAATTGCAAAATTGATATGCAAACAAATTAACTTATTTAAAAATGATATTACCCACAAACTATTCGCTTACAAATGTTTATCCATTAAAATGAGTGAAAACAAATGACTGATGTAACTGTCTTACGGTTGCATAGCAATACTTGAAACCATTTTGCCATTTAAACAAAGGATTAATAGTTAATAGAAATATTCGTGTTTGATAGAAATACAGAAACCATTTGACTGTATGCAAAAAAATGATTAATAGTTAATAGAAATGTTCGTGTTTGATAGAAATACAGAAACCATTTGACTGTATGCAAAAAAATGATTAATAGTTAATAGAAATATTCGTGTTTGATAGAAATACAGAAACCATTTGACTGTATGCAAAAAAATGATTAATAGTTAATAGAAATATTCGTGTTTGATAGAAATACAGAAACCATTTGACTGTATGCAAAAAAATGATTAATAGTTAATAGAAATATTCGTGTTTGATAGAAATACAGAAACCATTTGACTGTATGCAAAAAAAATGATTAATAGTTAATAGAAATATTCGTGTTTGATAGAAATACTAGTTTTCAACTAGCAATAACCACTCCTCGGAAAATCCTTAATAGCTATGGTATCGCCTCTGCGCAAAGCTGAGGCGATACTAATGAGGATTTTCCGAGGCGTGGTTATTTAACAATGTACGAAAGAATAATCACAGGCTCTTTAAAACTGTATCAATAAAATGATTTTACAAATCATATATATTTGATATATACGAGGATCATTAAATAAGTTTCCAGACTTTTTTCGTATGGGCACTTTTATTGATAGTACACATATGAAACTCTAGTCCCCTTCGAAGTAATCTCCTCCGGCTGCAATGCACTTGTTGTACCGTTCCAACAACTTCTGGAAGGCCCCATCGAAGTCCTCTTGTGTGAGCGTGTCAATCACCTTCGTCACAGCCTCTTTCATCCCCTCAATTGTCTCATAACGACAGACTCTGAGCTTAGGGAATAACCAAAAGTCACAAGGAGCAACGTCTGGACTACAGGGAGGGTGAGGAACTGTCTTGATGCCCATCTTGGTCTGTGACAAGGATGGAGTTGTGGACTGGTGCATTGTCCTGGTGGAAATGCCACTGACTCGATTCGAAGAGTGCTGGCCTCTTCCCAAGGAATATCTTCTTGGACTCCCTTAAAATCTCACGTATGTAAAAACAGTAAGTACAGTTGGCAATCGTAGTCGAGGACAAACCGAAAGCTCCCTTTTATTTAGCTACTACACCAAGGTGTGGAGGAAGGCGCTACTCCTCTCCCTGGATTGCTCCACTTTACCCTTGATACGTACCTTATAATACTATGTATTAAGCAAGGAGGTATCAAGTACCATTTTTTCGAGTCTTTTGTATGACATTGGCATGATGGTTTGAGTGTTCGCCAATGGCCCGGAATCCTTGGTTTCAATCCCAGATCGAATCATACCAAAGACTAAAAAAAATGGTACTTGATGCCTCTTAACTTAACACTCAGCATTATAAGGTACGGATCAAGGGTAAAGTGGAATAATTCAGGGAAAGCAGAAGTGCCCTCCCGTACACGTTGGTGTAGTAGCTATCGAAAAGGAAGCCGTCGGGTCACCCTCGACTATGATCGCCAACTTTACCTTGTATGACTAGACTTGGGATTGAACACAGGTCTCTCAGGCCATTGGCGAACACTTTAGGCCATTGACCTGAAATGACCAACAATATGCCATAAAACTAAACCAACAACCCCACTTTTTTTTAGAATCAGCGACCCAAGTTCAAACCCTTGTTCTGCTCGTAGCGGAAGGGTTTGGTAAATGCATACTCTTAGAAGATCATGGAACATGATGGTAATTGTCATAGAAACTTGGTGAGCTCAAATTTTTGTCGAGGCATT
>CAUZXS010000866.1:22500-72500 GCA_963585895.1 Sepioteuthis lessoniana | reverse complement strand
GACCAAAGAAAACTCCTCTCCTATTGAAACGACATAGGGATGCATGGTTGAAAATCGTAAGACTGCATAAAGAAAAGGAAAATCCATTTTGGGAAAGAGTATTATGGACAGATTAAACTAAAATTGAGTTGTTTGGTCATATTCATCGAAATCCTGTGTGGAAAAAAGATGGCGAAACCTACTCACCAAAGAACACGATACCTAATGACAAATTTGGTAGTTGCAGTATGATTTGGGGATGTTTTTTTCTGGGAAGGGTGTGGGCAAAATATCAGTAATCATATTTACCAACACCTCCGCTTGGGTAGGATATGACATAAGGTCAATTTTTAAGCGGATTTTAATAGGTTTGAATTCAGAGTTTTCCTTCTCCTAGACTAGTTGCCTCACCAAGGCTGAAGAAACTAGTCTACCCTACTATTTACCCATAGCTGGAGGGAGAATATTTGGATTCATACCTTTCCCAAGGGTATTAGTGCTATGTGAAATGCAATCAGTCTCGTCCAGGATTTGAACTCGTGTCGCCGTGTCCATATCCTGCGATATAATAGACGGTAAAATGAATGCCCAAAAGTATAAACAGATCTTGCAAGAAAATTTGATGTCTTCTCTTGAGAGTTTTGAGCTACCTTCTGATGACATTTTCCAACAGGATAATGATCCCAATCATAGCGCTAAATCTACGAAGATGTGGTTGTCTGAAAATAATGTTAATGTTTGCAATGGGCAAGTCGGTCTCCAGATTTCAGTCCAATGGGGAACTTGTGGCGATTTTGAAAAATTCAAATCCGAAAAAGAGCACCTGTAAATATACAAAATCTGAAGACAATAAGGAAGGATGGTACAAAAAACCTACTAATTATTGCAAGAAATTGATTGAGAACTACAGGAAGAGATTAGTAGATGTTGAAGCGAATAAAGGGTATTCTACAAAATAATGAATGAAGATAATGTGCTATTTTTTGTACTGTACGATTACTTTTTTCATCCATGAAAATGAATGAATGGCATTAATTTCTGTAAAATCAATTGTAGCCTAAGTTTATATACATTATTGGTAGAATATATCCTAATACAGTAAATGTATATGAAAGTTTTTGTTCAGGCTATGTTTGAGAGATAAAAAATTCAAATTTTCATGTGTAAGAATATTTATTTCACTCCACTGTATATATATATATATATATATATATATATATATATATTTAAGTAAATATGACATTATCCATACGTTCGATATCATGAAGATTTTTACCCAATTCAATTACATCGGGTTTATTTTATTTTATTTTATTTCCTTTCTTTTCTTTTATTTTTTCTTTATTTCATTTTTTGCTTTTGTTTTGTCTTCTTTTCTTTCTACTTTTCTCAAAAATTCTAACAAACCTTTCATCAACTTTCAATCTGTTGTACCTCTAAGAAATTCGACAAATTTCAAACATTCTTGCTTGTACCAATCACAAGAAAACTTTTTAAAAAAGAAAGAAAAAAGGCAGATTGAACGGTTATAAGTTTTTGTCTATACAAACTTTCTCGTCTCTCGCTATTTGATAAAAAATTCATCGTTATTCTCTCCATCATAAAGCCCTGGAGAAGGTTTAATAAAATCAAAATGTTTTAATGTTGACTTAATCATCATAAATAAATTCATCAGGATTGGAATACTTTGTTTTTCCATTTCTCCATACATACACACACACACACACACACACACACACACACACACACACACACACACATATATATATATATATGTATAGTAAAAAAGTTGGCGACCAAAGTCGAGGGTGACTAGAAGGCCCTCTTTTCAATAGCTACTATAGAGAGGGGTTGTGGAAGGTGGTAATCCTTTCCATGGATTGATCCACTACCCTTGATAGTTCCTAATAGAGCTGAGTGTTAAGCAAGGAGGTATCAAGTACTATTTTTTGAGTCTTTATGACATGACTTGGGATTGGACCCTGGTCGGCCGGGCCATTGGCGAACACTACTCACTAGATCCACTCGACCAATGGCCCAGTCATATATATATATATATATATATATATATATATATATATATATATATATATATATATATATATATATATATATATATATATATATATATATATATATATATATATATATATATATATATATATATATATATATATATATATATATATATATATATATATATATATATATATATATATGCAGAAAATAGAAAAACGAAGTATATATAAATATATATATATATATATATATATATATATATATATATATATATATATATATATATATGCAAAAAGTCTATATTTACTCAAAAAACATCTTAAAGAAATTCTCCTTTACATTATGAATAAATTGGCCACTTTATTTTGTCAGGATATTTGATTTTAAATAAATTAATTGTGTAACCATGCTAACTCGGCAACTTTTTAGCCCGGCACCCTATCAAAAGGACATCGAGTGAGAAATGAACTCACTATCAACAGCCTGCGACAGCTGCATCGTGATAACTGTAATGAATACGTACAGAGTTTTAATAATTGAGGACGAAAACAGATTTACACCAATGCAGTTATTGATAAAATGCACTTGACTCAGATTACAAAAATTCCTTTTTTTTAGATTTATATGTGCTAATAAGATGTAACAGTTGGTCGAGTAATTCTACCATAAACACCTCGTCGATTTCTTTTCAGTTACACATACTAGTGCCGTGGAAATTGATGCCAATATCTCACTATCATTCGCTAAGTGTTCGTCTGTCCGTACAGTTAAACCTATTTCATTTCAATCCTGATTTCGACAGGATTTTCAAAATTTGTTTAAATGTACCGTCTAAAGTTTTGAATACTTGCAAATTAGGTTTAGTCTAGTTTTTTGGATGGATCGGTGAGTCTCTTAAACTCTATTTCATAAACTGTATATCATTTGTAGTAAAAGGGTGCTCGTCTTACAGTGCTTACCCACTCTCTTAGTAATCGTTGCCAGGATGCTTTCCTCTCCCTCGATGAAATCAGACCCTCTCTGTTGCAGCCAAATGTCTAGCTACCCAGAGGAACTTCATTGAATCTCAACTGTCACCTTTCTAGAAATTTAAAAGATAAAGATTTAAAACTAATTCTTTAAAAACCATGAGATTAAAACTATCTCTCCAACTCTGGGGAAAAATAAAATCGATAAATTCTTCGGGGGTTTTCTAGGATATCTGAGAAATCGGAAAAAAAAATGAAGGCATTTTCTGTACGCCACAGTGGATGTAAATTAGGAAATAATTGGTCCTATTTAAATGATAAAACCAAATAAATCATTTTTAAAAATATGAATAATTATCTTAAACTTTAATAAAAGCTCCTATTACAAACTCCATAAAATATGGGCAAATACTGCGAGCTTTTCTCCTTTAAATACGAATAATTATCCAAAACATTTATAAAAACGATCTTATATTTTGTATGCCTTTTGTTTTTTTTATAAATACCATCTAACAATTTCAACATAATACTGGTACGTATTGTTAATTTGACACCTCGAAATATGAATAATTATTTTGAACTTTAAGAAATGTGACTCTATGATTCTTATTTCGACAATGTCTACCTTAAAAACCATATATCGTATGTACTTACTCAGCCCCTCCACCATAAGCAAATTGTGAGACAAGGCCAAGTTTTAAGTTGTGTAATACTGGTTGAAGTCAGGGGTTTCCTTTGCCTAAACGACTTACGTAACTAAGGCGGAATAATAAAATCTGCCGTACTTTTTGTCAATAGGTTCAGTTGAGGAACTGATAGATCACGGCTCTCTCAAGGGTATTAGCATAAATGAATCACAAATAGTTCTGTGAGGGATTTAAACTCGGATCACCGATACTATTTACTGCAAAAAATCCGTATTTAGTATGGTTAAGTATGGATAGTTAAGTAATTTTTCAATTATATTGTACGTATAAGATATCAAAATAATTTTCTCTCTGCGGTTTTTCTTTCTTTTATTTTTCTTCAATATTTTCTGAATATTAAACTAAAAGTAAAGTTTGCTAAAGATTATACAAACTCTTCTCTGTCCTCTTGTTCTCATCCTCAGCAGTATCTTTATCATCATATCGTGCTGATAGTCCAGATTCTCTTGGATCTCTCTCTCTCTCTCTCTCTCTCTCTCTCTCTCTGGCTATCCGTCCCTATCGTCCATCGCTCCTGGTAAATAATCTATACTGCAGCTAGTGTCCCGAGAGAATGAATGAATATAAATCTTTGCTCTTCGGCCACAACAAATATGTCCATGCCTCGGAGTCCATAGGACAACCTCACAGATAAGTCTGTTTCTGCTGCTGTTAAGTAGGGTGCTGCTTCCAGGATATGTTTAGTACAGCACGCAGCATCTCTTATTAGTTCCCAACTTGATTGTTCTTCAAACGTTTTTTTTTAATTCTAAGTGGGGCTGCCTTTCAGTTGTAACTGATGTATATTGTCAAACGCTTGCAGCGCCTACATAAAAGAGAAAGCTGACAGCATTAATACAATTTTTCTCCCTGTTCACTCTGAATGGTCACTTTCTGAGATGGCCCAGTCACCTGGGATTGTAGAGTATACCGACTGCATCTCTGCAGAGAGGTAAGATTCCTCCAACGAAAGTCCTGGGTATGACACTAACCAGTCTGATAGTAATGCTCTTGTAATGCTGGAGCTTTGGGGAATGTGGAGTATCCCTTCGTTGTCATCGCTTCCAGATCCACTCTTAGTGTTAATGGTAGCATCTCATAGGATCCTATCTATGGGTCAAATAGAACTGTTTTCCATTTAAACGGTATACTTTGACATTTAAACTGAGAGCAAACAAATTACTTACGTTAAACCGAATTGCTTGAAATATGATTGTTTAATCATTAATTATGTGCGACTGATGTTTATTGAAATGTTAGTGATACGTAGAAATACTTGAAATCATTTTACTTTGTTTAAATGCTAAACTGAATTGTTTGAAATAGAACTGTGTAAACAAATGATTGATATTTAATTGAATTGTTGTGTTAAATAGCAGTAATTAAAATCATTTAACTATGTGCAAACAAATGCTTAATAGAGAATTGAATTATTCGAATTTGATAGAAATAAGTGAAACCATTTAACTATGAGCAAAAAAATGAGCTCAGTCTTGTTAAAAAAGTTATTCACAAAATATCTTCAGAAATCATATATTTAATATATACGTTTAGAAATAATTTGGCATTAAATAACCTACAATCTTTGATATAGCATAAATCACAACCAAACCAAATCATGTATCTTTAATATATATGTATAAAGACTATCTGACATTAAATAACCGAAAATACTTGATATGCCATAAAACCCAACCAAACCAAATCATATATATTTATTATATATGTATAAAGAGGATTTGGCATTAAATTACCTACAATGGTTGGTATGCCATAAAACCCAACCAAACAAAATCATATATATTTATTATATATGTATAAAGAGGATTTGGCATTAAATAACCAACAATGGTTGATATGCCATAAAACCCAACCAAACAAAATCATATATATTTATTATATATGTATAAAGAGGATTTGGCATTAAATAACCAACAATGGTTGATATGCCATAAAACCCAACCAAACCAAATCATATATATTTATTACATATGTATAAAGAGTATTTGGCATTAAATAACCTACAATCCTTGATATGCCATAAAACCCAACCAACCCAAATCATGTATATCTAATACATCTGTATAAAGAGGATCTGACATTAAATAACCTACAATGCTTGATATGCCATAAAACCCAACCAAACCAAATAATATTTATTTAATATATATGTATAAAGATGATTTGACATTAAATAACCTACAATGCTTTATATGCCATAAAAGACAACCCAAACGAACCAAACCAAACTTCCTGAGAAGATCCCCACGTTAAACCCACCTTGTATCATATCTTCCCACAGTGCATAAATCTCATCATAAGAGCTTTTGCTAAAGGATGCCTTCTTGTTCTTGTGGCTCAACATTCGTGGCAGAGGTTTTGATCAGGATTTTAGATTCTAAGAAATCATGAATTAACAGGAAGAAACCGTTGTCCCCTTAACATTGAACTTCTAAGATAGCAACATTTCTTTCAAGCCATTAATTTTCCCGAGACCTAAAATAATTGCAGTGGGTACAATGATAACCCTCGAATAGTGCAAGTTTTCTGTTACAAAACATTATTTTTAAGCAGTTTTCTAAAATATTGTGGTATAGCCGTAATACACCTATAACTATACGTATACATATACATAATATATATATACAAATATAAGCGGAAACATAGTCAACAATAATGACGAACTTCAATGAACGAACGAACACACTTCTTTATAGAAAATATACCTCTCACACTTTATTCTCGAAAGGGTTGATGTTGGTTGTGTGTGAGAGGTGAGTTGGAGACGGGGACAGACTGCTACATATTGACCCCAAGACCATAGCAGCGCTTCTTTCACATTCTGGCTGAGCTGCTCAACCGTGGGTCACTGAGGTCCGCAAGCCCTCAGTCTGCAAGCTGATTCTCACGCTGTCATCTTGTCTCCAACTGACTCCAACTGCAATTGGAACTCGAACTGACTGCCTCAAGCCGTCTGTGGCACCTGGTTATATAATTGTCTGACACCCACCTGCTTACTGTGGGTGTACGCATCTGCACCGAATTCAACGACGTCCACAAGTCAAGGTGATATTCCGATATCTTCGACCGGATGCACCTGTTTCGCTGTTCTTCTGTTTATTTACACTGGTGCATCTCTTGATTGACGGCTCGGTCGAGGGTCAATATGTTACAATATTTCGCAGGGACGATGCTGTTTAGAATAAGCCCAATAGATGGCAAGCTATTACTATTAGTGGTACTATTATGAACAAATCTCTTTATTTAAGGGTATATCAACCATTCTACCTTGCGTGTCCTCGTGGTGTAATGGTTAAAGCGATGAACTGCAGAATCGTAGTACGCGAGTTCGTACTCCAGTCGCGCTATTACGTTCACTTTCGGGCAAATACCCTTGGGAAAGGTATGAACCCCCTTATTCTCCCTCCAGCTATGGGTAAATAGTAGGACGGACTAGGTTCTTCAGCCTTGGTGAGGCAACTAGTGTAGGAGAGGGAAAACTCTGAATTCAAACCTGTTAAACTCCGCTTAAAAATCGACCTTGTGTCATATCCTGCCCGAGCGGAGGGGTTGGTAAATAGTACCTTGCATGTATATATGTGAACATATATACATGCAAGAATTATTGAGCTAAATGGACATGTCACTTAACTGCATCTGGTAATGAGGCTCCAGTTGTAGCAAATGTGGAGTATTCTTTGATAGCTATTGTTTCTAGGTCCATACTGGCCACCAGGTGAAGAGATAAGAAAAAGAGAACATACATGCTAGTACACTAAAAAGACATCTTTTACTCGATGGCAATTGCTATATCGATTGACCTTCATGCTTAAAACACATTCAAGGTTGGTCTTATATGTAAGGGCATCTTGTCAGTTGAGCTTAAAATATATCAACTCCAGACCATGTGGAGGAGTAAGCCTACCAAAACAATTGTATGCCCCACGGACACTAAATTGAATCCGGTAAATTTGGAGTATATTTTTATTGTTATGGTCCCCATGTCAATAGGGGGTGTCCTCATAGTGTAATGGTTAAAGCGATGGACTGCGGAATTGTAGTAAGCGAGTTCGTACTCCAGTCGCGCTATTACGTTCACTTTCAAGCAAATACCCTTGGGAAAGGTATGAACCCCAATATCCTCCTAGCTATGGGTTAAATAGTACCACTATGGTCATTCTAGGAGAATAGCTTTGGCATTTAATAACCCGTGAAGGTTGATTTGCCATTAAAACAAAGAGACCAACCAAACCAACACTATCTACTCTTATCCGGAGAGACAGTACCGTTTAAAGTCCATTTTATTGGTCAAATAAATCTCTTTGAAAATTAAAAATACCTCGTGTGGTGTAATGGTTAGCAAGCTAGACTTGGAAACCCTCACAAGAGAGGACGAGTCACATTGGGTGTTCCATCCTTAAGGCCTTGTGCCGTATCTAAGCAAAAAACTTGATAAATTACATTTCTTTAAAAACTATTAGCACATATTTGATTAGGTTTCGTTTTCTACCTGCATATCAAATTTCATGGGTTATTTTATGCCAAAGCCGTTCTTGTAGAAGAACTGAACGTTTATAATTCAAGGTCTCTTTATTTAAGGGTATATCAACATTTGTGAGTTGTTTTATGCGAAAGCCGTTCTTGTTGAAGAACAGTAGTGGTACAATTTAAACTTAAAGTCAACCTTTCTTGTAGAAGAACAGTAGCAATTCTAATTGATGCTAAAGCCATCCTTTCTTGTAGAAGAAGAGTAGTGGTATTATTCAACGCTAAATTCACCCTTTCTTGTAGAAGAAAAGTACTGGTACTATTTAAAGCTAAATCCACCCTTTCTTGTAGAAGAAAAGTACTGGTACTATTTAAAGCTACATCCATCCTTTCTTGTAAAAGAAAAGTACTGGTACTATTTAAAGCTAAATCCATCCTTTCTTGTAGAAAAACAGTACTGGTACTTTTTAAAGCTAAATCCATCCTTTCTTGTAGAAGAACAGTACTGGTACTAATTAAAGCTAAATCCATCCTTTCTTGTAGAAGAAAAGTACTGGTACTATTTAAAGCTAAATCCATCCTTTCTTGTAGAAGAAAAGTACTGGTACTATTTAAAGCTAAATCCATCCTTTCTTATAGAAGAAAAATACTGGTACTATTTAAAGCTAAATCCATCCTTTCTTGTAGAAGAAAAGTACTGGTACAATTCAACGCTAAATCCATCCTTTCTTGTAGAAGAAAAGTACTGGTAGTTTTCAACGCTAAATCCATCCTTTCTTGTAGAAGAAAAGTACTGGTACTATTTAAAGCTAAATCCCCGCTTTCTTGTAGAAGAAAAGTACTGGTACAATTCAACGCTAAATCCATCCTTTCTTGTAGAAGAAAAGTACTGGTAGTTTTCAACGCTAAATCCATCCTTTCTTGTAGAGGAAAAGTACTGGTACTATTTAAAGCTAAATCCATCCTTTCTTATAGAAGAACAGTACTGGTACTATTTAAAGCTAAATCCATCCTTTCTTCTAGAAGAACACTTGTGGTACTATTTAAAGCTAAATCCATCCTTTCTTGTAGAAGAAAAGTACTGGTACAATTTAAAGCTAAATCCATCCTTTCTTGTAGAAGAACAGTACTGGTACTATTTAAAGCTAAATCCACCCTTTCTTGTAGAAGAAAAGTAAAGGTACTATTTAAAGCTAAATCCACCCTTTCTTGTAGAAGAACAGTACTGTTACTATTTAAAGGTAAATCAATCCTTTCTTGTAAAAGAAAAGTACTGGTACTATTTAAAGCAAAATACATCCTTTTTTGTCGAAGAACAGTACTGGTACTATTCAATGCTAAATCCATCCTTTCTTGCAGAAGAAAATTATTGGTACTATTTAAAGCTAAATCCATCCTTTCTTGTAGAAGAAAAGTACTGGTATTATTCAACGCTAAATCCATCCTTTCTTGTAGAAGAAAAGCACTGGTACTATTTAAAGCTAAATCCATCCTTTCTTGTAGAAGATAAGTACTGGTATAATTCAACGCTAAATCCATCCTTTCTTGTAGAAGAAAAGTACTGGTACTATTTAAAGCTAAATCCATCTTTTCTTGTAGAAGAAAAGAACTGGTACTATTTAAAGCTAAATCCATCATTTCTTGTAGAAGAAAAGTACTGGTATTATTCAACGCTAAATCCATCCTTTCTTGTAGAAGAAAAATACTGGTACTATTTAAAGCTAAATCCATCCTTTCTTGTAGAAGAAAATTACTGGTACTATTTAAAGCTAAAGCCATCTTTTCTTGTAGAAGAACAGTACTGGTACTATTTAAATCTAAATCCATCCTTTCTTGTAGAAGAAAAGTACTGGTACTATTTAAAGCTAAATCCATCCTTTCTTGTAGAAGAAAAGTACTGGTACTATTTAAAGCTAAATCCATCCTTTCTTGTAGAAGAAAAGTACTGGTACTATTTAAAGCTAAATCTATCCTTTCTTGTAGAAGAAAAGTACTGGTACTTTTTAAAGCTAAATCCGTCCTTTCTTGTAGAAGAAAAGTACTGGTACTATGCAAAGCTAAATCCACCCTTTCTTGTAGAAGAAAAGTACTGGTACTATTTAAAGCTAAATCCATCCTTTCTTGTAGAAGAACGGTACTGGTACTATTTAAAGCCAAATCCAACCTTTTCTTGTAGAAGAAAAGTACTGGTACTATTTAAAGCTAAATCCACCCTTTCTTGTAGAAGAAATGTATTGGTACTATTTAAAGCTAACCCCATCCTTTCTTGTAGAAGAAAAGTACTGGTACGATTTAAAGCTAAAGCAATCCTTTCTTGTAGAATAACAGTACTGGTACTATTTAAATCTAAATCCATCCTTTCTTGTAGAAGAACAGTACTGGTACTATTTAAAGCTACAACCATCCTTTCTTGTAGAAGAAAAGTATAGGTACTATTTAAAGCTAAATCCATCCTTTCTTGTAGAAGAAAAGTACTGGCACTATTTAAAGCTAAATCCATCCTTTCTTGTAGAACAAAAGTACTGGTACTATTTAAAGCAAAATCCATCCTTTCTTGTAGAAGAAAAGTTTTGGCACTATTAAAAGCTAAATCCATCCTTTCTTGTAGAAGAAAAGTACTGTTAATATTTAAAGCGAAATACATCCTTTCTTGTAGAAGAACAGTACTGTACTATTTAAAGCTAAAACTATCCTTTCTTGTAGAAGAAAAGTATTGGTACTATTTAAAGCTAAATCCATCCTTTCTTGTAGAAGAACAGTACTGGTACTATTCAACACTAAATCCATCCTTTCTTGTAGAAGAACAGTACTGGTACTATTTAAAGCTAAATTCACCCTTTCTTGTAGAAGAAAAGTACTGGTACTATTTAAAGCTAAATCCATCCTTTCTTGTAGAACAAAAGTACTGGTACTAATTAAAGCTAAATCCATCCTTTCTTGTAGAAGAAAAATACTGGTACTATTTAAAGCTAAATCCATCCTTTCTTGTAGAAGAAAAGTACTGGTACTATTTAAAGCTAAATCCATCCTTTCTTGTAGAAGAACAGTACTGGTACTATTCAACGCTAAATCCATCCTTTCTTGTAGAAGGAAAATACTGGTACAATTTAAAGCTAAATCCATCCATTCTTGTAGAAGAACAGTACTGGTACTATTTAAATCTAAATCCATCCTTTCTTGTAGAAGAAAAGTACTGGTACTATTTAAAGCTACAACCATCCTTTCTTGTAGAAGAACAGTACTGGTACTATTTAAAGCTAAATCCGTCCTTTCTTGTAGAAGAAAAGTACTGGTACTATTCAAAGCTAAATCCATCCTTTCTTGTAGAAGAACAGTACTGTACTATTTAAAGCTAAATCCATCCTTTCTTGTAGAACAAAAGTACTGGTACTATTTAAAGCAAAATACATCCTTTCTTGTAGAAGAAAAGTACTGGCACTATTAAAAGCTAAATCCATCCTTTCTTGTAGAACAAAAGTACTGGTACTATTTAAAGCAAAATCCATCCTTTCTTGTAGAAGAACAGTACTGTACTATTTAAAGCTAAAACTATCCTTTCTTGTAGAAGAAAAGTATTGGTACTATTTAAAGCTAAATCAATCCTTTCTTGTAGAAGAAAAATACTGGTACTATTTAAAGCTAAATCCATCCTTTCTTGTAGAAGAAAAGTACTGGTACTAATTAAATCTAAATCCATCCTTTCTTGTAGAAGAAAAGTACTGGTACTATTTAAAGTTAAATCCATCCTTTCTTGTAGAAGAAAAGTACTGGTACTATTCAACGCTAAATCCATCCTTTCTTGTAGAAGGAAAATACTGGTACAATTTAAAGCTAAATCCATCCATTCCTGTAGAAGAACAGTACTGGTACTATTTAAATCTAAATCCATCCTTTCTTGTAGAAGAAAAGTACTGGTACTATTTAAAGCTACAACCATCCTTTCTTGTAGAAGAAAAGTACTGGTACTATTTAAAGCTAAATCCGTCCTTTCTTGTAGAAGAAAAGTACTGGTACAATTTAAAGCTAAATCCACCCTTTCTTGTAGAAGAAAAGTACTGGTACTATTTAAAGCTAAATCCATCCTTTCTTGTAAAAGAACAGTACTGGTACTATTTAAAGCTAAATCCACCCTTTCTTGTAGAAGAAAAGTACTAGTATTATTCAAAGCTAAATCCATCCTTTCTTGTAGAAGAACAGTACTGTACTATTTAAAGCTAAAACTATCCTTTCTTGTAGAAGAAAAGTATTGGTACTATTTAAAGCTAAATCCATCCTTTCTTGTAGAAGAGCAGTACTGGTACTATTCAACACTAAATCCATCCTTTCTTGTAGAAGAACAGTACTGGTACTATTTAAAGCGAAATTCACCCTTTCTTGTAGAAGAAAAGTACTGGTACTATTTAAAGCTAAATCCATCCTTTCTTGTAGAAGAAAAGTACTGGTACTAATTAAAGCTAAATCCATCCTTTCTTGTAGAAGAAAAATACTGGTACTATTTAAAGCTAAATCCATCCTTTCTTGTAGAAGAAAAGTACTGGTACTATTTAAAGCTAAATCCATCCTTTCTTGTATAAGAACAGTACTGGTACTATTCAACGCTAAATCCATCCTTTCTTGTAGAAGGAAAATACTGGTACAATTTAAAGCTAAATCCATCCATTCTTGTAGAAGAACAGTACTGGTACTATTTAAATCTAAATCCATCCTTTCTTGTAGAAGAAAAGTACTGGTACTATTTAAAGCTACAACCATCCTTTCTTGTAGAAGAACAGTACTGTTACTATTTAAAGGTAAATTAATCCTTTCTTGTAGAAGAAAAGTACTGGTACTATTTAAAGCTAAATCCATCTTTTCTTGTAGAAGAACTGTACTGTACTATTTAAAGCTAAATCCATCCTTTCTTGTAGAAGAACAGTACTGGTACTATTTAAAGGTAATTCCACCCTTTTCTTGTTGAAGGAAAGTACTGGTACTATTTAAAGCTAAATCCACCCTTTCTTGTAGAAGAAATGTATTGGTACAATTGAAAGCTAAATCCATCCTTTCTTGTAGAAGAACAGTACTGGTACTATTCAACACTCAATCCATCCTTTCTTGTAGAAGAAAAGTACAGGTACTATTCAAAGCTAAATCCACCCTTTCTTGTAGAAGAACAGTAATGGTACTATTTAAAGCTAAATCCATCCTTTCTTGTAGAAGAAAAGTACTGGTACTATTTAAAGCTAAATCCACCCTTTCTTGTAGAAGAAAAGTACTGGTACTATTTAAAGCTAAATCCATCCTTTCTTGTAGAAGAAAAGTACTGGTACTATTTAAAGCTAAATCCATCCTTTCTTATAGAAGAAAAATACTGGTACTATTTAAAGCTAAATCCCCCCTTTCTTGTAGAAGAAAAGTACTGGTACAATTCAACGCTAAATCCATCCTTTCTTGTAGAAGAAAAGTACTGGTAGTTTTCAACGCTAAATCCATCCTTTCTTGTAGAAGAAAAGTACTGGTACTATTTAAAGCTAAATCCCCGCTTTCTTGTAGAAGAAAAGTACTGGTACAATTCAACGCTAAATCCATCCTTTCTTGTAGAAGAAAAGTACTGGTAGTTTTCAACGCTAAATCCATCCTTTCTTGTAGAGGAAAAGTACTGGTACTATTTAAAGCTAAATCCATCCTTTCTTATAGAAGAACAGTACTGGTACTATTTAAAGCTAAATCCATCCTTTTTTCTAGAAGAACACTTGTGGTACTATTTAAAGCTAAATCCATCCTTTCTTGTAGAAGAAAAGTACTGGTACAATTTAAAGCTAAATCCATCCTTTCTTGTAGAAGAACAGTACTGGTACTATTTAAAGCTAAATCCACCCTTTCTTGTAGAAGAAAAGTAAAGGTACTATTTAAAGCTAAATCCACCCTTTCTTGTAGAAGAACAGTACACTTACTATTTAAAGGTAAATCAATCCTTTCTTGTAAAAGAAAAGTACTGGTACTATTTAAAGCAAAATACATCCTTTTTTGTCGAAGAACAGTACTGGTACTATTCAATGCTAAATCCATCTTTTCTTGCAGAAGAAAATTATTGGTACTATTTAAAGCTAAATCCATCCTTTCTTGTAGAAGAAAAGTACTGGTATTATTCAACGCTAAATCCATCCTTTCTTGTAGAAGAAAAGCACTGGTACTATTTAAAGCTAAATCCATCCTTTCTTGTAGAAGATAAGTACTGGTATAATTCAACGCTAAATCCATCCTTTCTTGTAGAAGAAAAGTACTGGTACTATTTAAAGCTAAATCCATTTTTTCTTGTAGAAGAAAAGAACTGGTACTATTTAAAGCTAAATCCATCATTTCTTGTAGAAGAAAAGTACTGGTATTATTCAACGCTAAATCCATCCTTTCTTGTAGAAGAAAAATACTGGTACTATTTAAAGCTAAATCCATCCTTTCTTGTAGAAGAAAATTACTGGTACTATTTAAAGCTAAAGCCATCTTTTCTTGTAGAAGAACAGTACTGGTACTATTTAAATCTAAATCCATCCTTTCTTGTAGAAGAAAAGTACTGGTACTATTTAAAGCTAAATCCATCCTTTCTTGTAGAAGAAAAGTACTGGTACTATTTAAAGCTAAATCCATCCTTTCTTGTAGAAGAAAAGTACTGGTACTATTTAAAGCTAAATCTATCCTTTCTTGTAGAAGAAAAGTACTGGTACTTTTTAAAGCTAAATCCGTCCTTTCTTGTAGAAGAAAAGTACTGGTACTATGCAAAGCTAAATCCACCCTTTCTTGTAGAAGAAAAGTACTGGTACTATTTAAAGCTAAATCCATCCTTTCTTGTAGAAGAACGGTACTGGTACTATTTAAAGCCAAATCCAACCTTTTCTTGTAGAAGAAAAGTACTGGTACTATTTAAAGCTAAATCCACCCTTTCTTGTAGAAGAAATGTATTGGTACTATTTAAAGCTAACCCCATCCTTTCTTGTAGAAGAAAAGTACTGGTACGATTTAAATCTAAATCCATCCTTTCTTGTAGAAGAACAGTACTGGTACTATTTAAAGCTACAACCATCCTTTCTTGTAGAAGAAAAGTATAGGTACTATTTAAAGCTAAATCCATCCTTTCTTGTAGAAGAAAAGTACTGGCACTATTTAAAGCTAAATCCATCCTTTCTTGTAGAACAAAAGTACTGGTACTATTTAAAGCAAAATCCATCCTTTCTTGTAGAAGAAAAGTTTTGGCACTATTAAAAGCTAAATCCATCCTTTCTTGTAGAAGAAAAGTACTGTTAATATTTAAAGCGAAATCCATCCTTTCTTGTAGAAGAACAGTACTGTACTATTTAAAGCTAAAACTATCCTTTCTTGTAGAAGAAAAGTATTGGTACTATTTAAAGCTAAATCCATCCTTTCTTGTAGAAGAACAGTACTGGTACTATTCAACACTAAATCCATCCTTTCTTGTAGAAGAACAGTACTGGTACTATTTAAAGCTAAATTCACCCTTTCTTGTAGAAGAAAAGTACTGGTACTATTTAAAGCTAAATCCATCCTTTCTTGTAGAACAAAAGTACTGGTACTAATTAAAGCTAAATCCATCCTTTCTTGTAGAAGAAAAATACTGGT
The DNA here is from genome assembly GCA_963585895.1 of Sepioteuthis lessoniana. Classification (NCBI taxonomy): domain Eukaryota; kingdom Metazoa; phylum Mollusca; class Cephalopoda; order Myopsida; family Loliginidae; genus Sepioteuthis; species Sepioteuthis lessoniana. Next base: position 56,749 of record CAUZXS010000866.1, on the reverse strand, counting down.
ACTATTTAAAGGTAAATCCATCCTTTCTTGTAGAAGAAAAGTACTGGTACTATTTAAAGCTAAATCCATCCTTTCTTGTAGAAGAACAGTACTGGTACTATTCAACGCTAAATCCATCCTTTCTTGTAGAAGGAAAATACTGGTACAATTTAAAGCTAAATCCATCCATTCTTGTAGAAGAAAAGTACTGGTACTATTTAAAGCTACAACCATCCTTTCTTGTAGAAGAACAGTACTGGTACTATTTAAAGCTAAATCCGTCCTTTCTTGTAGAAGAAAAGTACTGGTACTATTCAAAGCTAAATCCATCCTTTCTTGTAGAAGAACAGTACTGTACTATTTAAAGCTAAATCCATCCTTTCTTGTAGAACAAAAGTACTGGTACTATTTAAAGCAAAATACATCCTTTCTTGTAGAAGAAAAGTACTGGCACTATTAAAAGCTAAATCCATCCTTTCTTGTAGAACAAAAGTACTGGTACTATTTAAAGCAAAATCCATCCTTTCTTGTAGAAGAACAGTACTGTACTATTTAAAGCTAAAACTATCCTTTCTTGTAGAAGAAAAGTATTGGTACTATTTAAAGCTAAATCAATCCTTTCTTGTAGAAGAAAAATACTGGTACTATTTAAAGCTAAATCCATCCTTTCTTGTAGAAGAAAAGTACTGGTACTAATTAAATCTAAATCCATCCTTTCTTGTAGAAGAAAAGTACTGGTACTATTTAAAGTTAAATCCATCCTTTCTTGTAGAAGAAAAGTACTGGTACTATTCAACGCTAAATCCATCCTTTCTTGTAGAAGGAAAATACTGGTACAATTTAAAGCTAAATCCATCCATTCCTGTAGAAGAACAGTACTGGTACTATTTAAATCTAAATCCATCCTTTCTTGTAGAAGAAAAGTACTGGTACTATTTAAAGCTACAACCATCCTTTCTTGTAGAAGAACAGTACTGTTACTATTTAAAGGTAAATCAATCCTTTCTTGTAGAAGAAAAGTACTGGTACTATTTAAAGCTAAATCCATCTTTTCTTGTAGAAGAACTGTACTGTACTATTTAAAGCTAAATCCATCCTTTCTTGTAGAAGAACAGTACTGGTACTATTTAAAGGTAATTCCACCCTTTTCTTGTTGAAGGAAAGTACTGGTACTATTTAAAGCTAAATCCACCCTTTCTTGTAGAAGAAATGTATTGGTACAATTGAAAGCTAAATCCATCCTTTCTTGTAGAAGAACAGTACTGGTACTATTCAACACTCAATCCATCCTTTCTTGTAGAAGAAAAGTACAGGTACTATTCAAAGCTAAATCCACCCTTTCTTGTAGAAGAACAGTAATGGTACTATTTAAAGCTAAATCCATCCTTTCTTGTAGAAGAAAAGTACTGGTACTATTTAAAGCTAAATCCACCCTTTCTTGTAGAAGAAAAGTATTGGTACTATTTAAAGCTAAATCGATCCTATCTTGTAGAAGAACAGTACTGGTACTATTTAAAGCTAAATCCACCCTTTCTTGTAGAAGAACAGTAATGGTACTATTTAAAGCTAAATCCATCCTTTCTTGTAGAAGAAAAGTATTGGTACTATTTAAAGCTAAATCCACCCTTTCTTGTAGAAGAACAGTAATGGTACTATTTAAAGCTAAATCCATCCTTTCTTGTAGAAGAAAAGTACTGGTACTATTTAAAGCTAAATCCACCCTTTCTTGTAGAAGAAAAGTACTGGTATTATTTAAAGCTAAATCCATCCTATCTTGTAGAAGAACAGTACTGGTACTATTCAACGCTAAATCCACCAATTATTGTATAAGAAAAGAACTGGTACTATCTAAAGCTAAATCCACCCTTTCTTGTAGAACAAAAGTACTGGTACTATTTAAAGCGAAATCCATCCTTTCTTGTAGAAGAACAGTACTGTACTATTTAAAGCTAAATCCATCCTTTCTTGTAGAAGAAAAGTACTGGCACTATTAAAAGCTAAATCCATCCTTTCTTGTAGAACAAAAGTACTGGTACTATTTAAAGCGAAATCCATCCTTTCCTGTAGAAGAACAGTACTGTACTATTTAAAGTAAAATCCATCCTTTCTTGTAGAAGAACAGTACTGTACTATTTAAAGCTAAAACTATCCTTTCTTGTAGAAAAAAAGTATTGGTACTATTTAAAGCTCAATCCATCCTTTCTTGTAGAAGAACAGTACTGGTACTATTCCACACTAAATCCATCCTTTCTTGTAGAAGAACAGTACTGGTACTATTTAAACCTAAATTCACCCTTTCTTGTAGAAGAAAATTACTGGTACTATTTAAAGCTAAATCCATCCTTTCTTGTAGAAGAAAAGTACTGGTACTAATTAAATCTAAATCCATCCTTTCTTGTAGAAGAAAAGTACTGGTACTATTTAAAGTTAAATCCATCCTTTCTTATAGAAGAAAAGTACTGGTACTATTCAACGCTAAATCCATCCTTTCTTGTAGAAGGAAAATACTGGTACAATTTAAAGCTAAATCCATCCATTCCTGTAGAAGAACAGTACTGGTACTATTTAAATCTAAATCCATCCTTTCTTGTAGAAGAAAAGTACTGGTACTATTTAAAGCTACAACCATCCTTTCTTGTAGAAGAAAAGTACTGGTACTATTTAAAGCTAAATCCGTCCTTTCTTGTAGAAGAAAAGTACTGGTACTATTTAAAGCTAAATCCACCCTTTCTTGTAGAAGAAAAGTACTGGTACTATTTAAAGCTAAATCCATCCTTTCTTGTAAAAGAACAGTACTGGTACTATTTAAAGCTAAATCCACCCTTTCTTGTAGAAGAAAAGTACTAGTATTATTCAAAGCTAAATCCATCCTTTCTTGTAGAAGAACAGTACTGGTACTATTCAACGCTAAATCCACCCATTCTTGTATGAGAAAACAACTGGTACTATCTAAAGCTAAATACACCCTTTCTTGTAGAACAAAAGTACTGGTACTATTTAAAGCGAAATCCATCCTTTCTTGTAGAAGAACAGTACTGTACTATTTAAAGCTAAATCCATCCTTTCTTGTAGAAGAAATGTACTATTTAAAGCTAAATCCATCCTTTCTTGTAGAAGAACAGTAATTGTACTATTTAAAGCTAAATCCATCCTTTCTTGTAGAAGAAAAGTACTGGTACTTTTCAACGCTAAATCCATCCTTTCTTGTAGAAAAAAAGTACTGGTACTATTCAACGCTAAATCCATCTTTTCTTGTAGAAGAAAAGTACTGGTACTATTTAAAGCTAAATCCATCCTTTCTTGTAGAAGAACAGTACTTGTACTTTTTAAAGCTAAATCCATCCTTTCTGGTAGAAGAACAGTACTGGTACTATTTAAAGCTAAATCCATCCTTTCTTGTAGAAGAAAAATACTGGTACTATTTAAAGCTAAATCCATCCTTTCTTGTAGAAGAAAAGTACTGGTACTATTTAAAGCTAAATCCATCCTTTCTTGTAGAAGAACAGTACTGGTACTATTTAAAGCTAAATCCACCCTTTCTTGTAGAAGAACAGTACTGGTACTATTCAACACTAAATCCATCCTTTCTTGTAGAAGAAAAGTACTGGTACTATTTAAAGATGAATCCACACTTTCTTGTAGAAGAAAAGTATTGGTACTATTTAAAGCTAAATCCATCCTTTCTTGTAAAAGAACAGTACTGGTACTATTCAACACTAAATCCATCTCTTCTTGTAGAAGAAAAGTACTGGTACTATTTAAAGCTAAATCCATCCTTTCTTGTAGAAGAAATGTACTATTTAAAGCTAAATCCACCATTTCTTGTAGAAGAACAGTACTGGTACTATTCAACACTAAATCCATCCTTTCTTATAGAAGAACAGTACTGGTACTATTTAAAGCTAAATCCATCCTTTCTTGTAGAAGAAATGTACTATTTAAAGCTAAATCCACCTTTTCTTGTAGAAGAAAAGTACTGGTATTATTAAACGCTAAATCCACCCTTTCTTGTAGAAGAAAAGTACAGGTATTATTTAAAGCTAAATCAATCCTTTCTTGTAGAAGAAAAGAACTGGTACTATTTAAAACTAAATCCATCCTTTCTTGTAGAAGAAAAGTACTGGTACTATTTAAAGCTAAATCCATCCTTTCTTGTAGAAGAACAGTATTGGTACTATTCAACACTAAATCCATCCTTTCTTGTAGAAGAACAGTACTGGTACTATTTAAAGCTAAAACCACCCTTTCTTGTAGAAGAAATGTACTGGTACTATTTAAAGCTAAATCCATCCTTTCCTGTAGAAGAAAAGTAATGGTACTATTCAAAGCTAAATCCACCCTTTCTTGTAGAAGATAAGTACTGGTACTATTTAAAGCTAAATCCATCCTTTCTTGTAGAAGAACAGTACTGGTACTATTTAAAGCTAAATCCATCCTTTCTTGTAGAAGAAATGTACTATTTAAAGCTAAATCCAACTTTTCTTGTAGAAGAAAAGTACAGGTATTATTTAAAGCTAAATCCATCCTTTCTTGTAGAAGAAAAAAACTGGTACTATTTAAAACTAAATCCATCCTTTCTTGTAGAAGAACAATATTGGTATTAATCAACGCTAAATCTGTCCTTTCTTGTAAGAGAAAAGTACTGGTACTATTCAAAGCTAAATCCATCCTGTCTTGTAGAAAAACAGTACTGGTACTATTCAACGCTAAATCCACCCATTCCTGTATAAGAAAAGTACTGGTACTATTTAAAGCTAAATCCATCCTTTCTTGTAGAAGAAAAGTACTGGTACTATTTAAAGCTAAATCCATCCTTTCTTGTAGAAGAACAGAACTGGTACTATTTAAAGCTAAATCCATCCTTTGTTGTAGAAGAAAAGTACTGGTACTATTTAAAGCTAAATCCATCCTTTCTTGTAGAAGAACAGTACTGGTACTATTCAATGATAAATCCAACCATTCTTGTATAAGAAAAGTACTGGTACTATCTAAAGCTAAATCCACCCTTTCTTGTAGAGAAAAGTACTGGTACTATTTAAAGCTAAATCGATCCCTTCTTGTTGAAGAAAAGTACTGGTACTCTTTAAAGCTAAATCCATCCTTTCTTGTAGAAGAACAGTACTGGTACTATTTAAAGCTAAATCCATCCTTTCTTGTAGAAGAATAGAACTGGTACTATTTAAAGCCAAATCCATCCTTTCTTGTAGAAGAACAGTACTGGTTCTATTCAATGCTAAATCCACCCATTCTTGTATAAGAAAAGTACTGGTACTATCTAAAGCTAAATCCACCCTTTCTTGTAGAAGAAAAGTACTGGTACTATTTAAAGCTAAATCCATCCTTTCTTGTAGAAGAACAGTACTGGTACTATTTAAAGCTAAATCCACCCTTTCTTGTAGAAGAACAGTACTGGTACTATTCAACACTAAATCCATCCTTTCTTGTAGAAGAAAAGTACTGGTACTATTTAAAGATGAATCCACCCTTTCTTGTAGAAGAAAAGTATTGGTACTATTTAAAGCTAAATCCATCGTTTCTTGTAAAAGAACAGTACTGGTACTATTCAACACTAAATCCATCCTTTCTTGTAGAAGAAAAGTACTGGTACTATTTAAAGCTAAATCCATCCTTTCTTGTAGAAGAATAGTACTGGTACTATTCAAAGCTAAATCCACCCTTTCTTGTAGAAGATAAGTACTGGTACTATTTAAAGCTAAATCCATCCTTTCTTGTAGATGAACAGTACTGGTACTATTTAAATCTAAATGCATCCTTTCTTGTAGAAGAACAGTACTGGTACTATTTAAAGCTAAATCCATCCTTTCTTGTAGAAGAAATGTACTATTTAAAGCTAAATCCACCTTTTCTTGTAGAAGAAAAGTACTGGTATTATTAAACGCTAAATCCACCCTTTCTTGTAGAAGAAAAGTACAGGTATTATTTAAAGCTAAATCCATCCTTTCTTGTAGAAGAAAAGAACTGGTACTATTTAAAACTAAATCCATCCTTTCTTGTAGAAGAACAATACTGGTATTAATCAACGCTAAATCCGTCCTTTCTTGTAAGAGAAAATACTGGTACTATTCAAAGCTAAATCCATCCTGTCTTGTAGAAAAACAGTACTGGTACTATTCAACGCTAAATCCACCCATTCCTGTATAAGAAAAGTACTGGTACTATTTAAAGCTAAATCCATCCTTTCTTGTAGAAGAAAAGTACTAGTACTATTTAAAGCTAAATCCATCCTTTCTTTTAGGACAAAAGTACTGGTACTATTTAAAGCTAAACCCATCCTTTCTTGTAAAAGAACAGTACTGGTACTATTTAAAGCTAAATCCATCCTTTCTTGTAGAAGAAAAGTACTGGTACTATTTAAAGGTAAATCCATCCTTTCTTGTAGAAGAAAAGTACTGGTACTATTTAAAGCTAAACCCATCCTTTCTTGTAGAAGAACAGTACTGGTACTATTTAAAGCTAAATCCATCCTTTCTTGTAGAAGAAAAGTACTGGTTCTATTTAAACTAAAGCCATCCTTTCTTGTAGAAGAACAGCGGCAATACTATTTGATGCTAAAGCTATTCTTGTAGAAGAACACTTGTGGTACTATTTAACCAATGACTGGAGGATAAGGGAGCTTATTCTTTACCCAGGGAGCATTAGTCCAATAGCGAATGCAATGGCATGACTGGAATTTGAACTCGTTTACTACGATGTCACTATCGAGTAGGTTAGCCACTACACCAAGTGGATACCCTTCGTGAATAATGATTCGGAATATATGAAAACATATAACTCTTAAAAAAATGATTACTATTTTGAAATACGATCGGTTGTTTGGTTGTATTTTACGGCATATCAATCCTTGTGTGTAATTCAATTCCAAATCCTGTTCATGCATATATATTTGATATACCTGATCTGTCAACTAATACTTTGCAGGTCACAGTTTTTAAACTAGCTATGGCTCATTTGTTTGCACACAGTTTAATGGTTTCAAGTATGGCTATGTAACATTAATAGTTTTATTTGCACACAGTTAATTTTTTTTAAAAATGGCTATTTAATCATTGTTATTCTATTCAACATTATTTTTTTCTTTTCTCATTTTTAAATGGGTCCAAGTATTGCTATTTAATACTAAAAATTCAATTTCATAGTCATTTGTTTTCACGCAGTTAAATTTTTAAGGTATAGAAAATGATTAAACTGTTCTATTTGATCTAGATATAGAACCCTACAAAGTACGTCCAATACGGATCAGAGTGTTCCTGGGAGTAATTGTAATGAAGGGGTACGCCACATTCTTCAAAGCTCCACTGTAACCATAAGATATTTTAGTGTTATCATATTTACCAATCCCTCCGCTCGGGTAGACACAAGGTCAATTTTTAAGCGGAGTTTAACAAGTCTGATTTCAGAGTTGTCATTTTCCTAGACTAGTTGCCTCACCAAGGCAGAAGAAACCAGTCTGCCCTACTATTTACCCATAGCTGGAGGGAGAATATTTGGATTCATACCTTTTCCAAGGGTATTAGTGCTATGTGAAATACAATCAGTCTCGTCCAGGATTTGAACTCGTGTCGCCGTGTCCATTTCCTATGACAATAACCATTACACCACGGGCACCTCCAATATTTTATTGTTATACTTAAGAAACTCTTTTTCTGAGTTCTTTTTAGGCCTTCTGGCATGTAAAATAAGAATAGTCACTTGTCACAGTGGCTCCCCTTTCCAACCCTTTCATGCCTACATTTGCGTTTGCTACATTCGCTATTAGTGATTCACCCAAACAGCAAAAGGCACAACACAGCTTTTATATTTGATGCTTAATATTTTGTTTTTCTACCATTCCCTGACAAAAAAAAACAGTTTCTTCCTTTTTTGTGTATGTCTTAAGAAATCAGTTATGAGTTATTTCAATGCCAATTCTGCGTAGCCTAGAATATGCCACCTATATCTCCTGCTAAATGGTGAGACCCCAGCTCATAAAACAGAGAGGCCTACGTACGTGGTACATTCAATAGGTTTCCAAACTAATTTTGTCCAGACATTTAAAATTGTCGTAGACTCTTGAAAATTTAGTATGTTATTGCTATACATCTTATGAGATGATTGACCAATTTTTATGATTTCAGGTTTAAATGAACAGCTACAACAGCCATTGGAATACACCCTACTAAAGTCTGATTGTCACAGCTGGTGAATTTCAAAAATGCAATATGGACATGAGGACCCTTTAGAAGAAAGATATGCAATAAAATTGTGTTTTCAACTTGGAAAAAATGCCACAGAAACGTAAGGAATGCTTCAGACTGCTTTTGGAGCATCTTGCATGAATTGGGCATCAGTTTTCGAGTGGCATAAGAGATTCAAAGAAAGCAGAGGGAGTCTGTGAGGGATAATGAGAGGTGTGGGAGGAATAAGGAAGTCAATACACAAGAGTTGAGGGGCCAAAGGGTTAGGGTTATGGCTACTACGTTGAGGTTTTAAGGGAGTTCAGGAAAAGATTCTGTCAGTAAAGGCCAGCACTCTTGAAATCGGGTCAGTGGTATTTCTACCAGGACAATGCACCAGTCCACAACCCCATCCTTGTCACAGGCTATTTGACCAAGATGGGCACCAAGACAGTTCCTCAGCCTCCCTCTTGTCCAGACCTTACTCCCTGTGACTTTTGGTTATTCCCTAAGTTCAAAGGCTGACGTTATGAAATAATTGAGGAGATGAAAGAGGCTGTGACGAAGGTCATTGATACGCTCACACAAGAGGACTTCCATTGGGCTTTCCAGGAGTTGTTGGAACGGTAGAACAAGTGCATTGCAGCCGGAGGAGATTACTTCGAAGGGGACTAGAGTTTCATGCGTGTACTATCAATAAAAGTCCCCATACGAACAAACGTCTGGAAACTTATTTAATGATACTCGTATTATACTAAACTGCGTCAACCGAGGAGTGTGTAGTTCTGCAGCTCTGAAGAGGATGAAGTCATGCCTTCGTTGCCAGTGCTTTTATTTACACTCTGACCTGAAGTGTTAGTTAGGTTTGGTCGGGTTTGGTTTTATGGCATATCAACTATTGTAGGCTATTTAATGCCAAATCCATGTATATATATATGTATATATTAAACATTTCTATTTCAAACAATTCAGTTTAACATAAGTACACAGATTAGTTCTATTCGATCCATAGATAGAACCCTTTCAGGTGCTACCACTCCGGGTCAAAGTGGACCTTGGAACGATGGCAATAAAAGGGCATTACGCATTCCCCAAAGCTTCGGCATAACTGTATCTTCACCACCAGATTGTTCAATGTCATATCCGTGATACTCCTTAGGGGAGTCTCACCCTTCTGCAGAGATGTAGTCTATAACTTCAGCCAACTGGGACAACCTGGAGTGGTAGTACCCGTAGGGTCCTATCCATGCGGTCGAATAGATATAGTTTATATTATAAACTTTTTCCGTTTTTAAAATGAGTGACATCCAGCTATTGACTAAGTATGATTATTGGTAATAATAAATCATAATTTCTAATTTATTTTGAAGTATAGAAATTGTACAAAAATACTCAGACAAGAATTTTTATTTTAGCAAAAAGCACTCATTAACGAAGCTATAGAAGAAAGAAATGAATAATGAGACAAAGAGAGAAAAAAACACTTTGATAATATTCGAGAGGTTTGTTCCACCATCTTTTCCTCCTATTTATAATCTTAACTTTCACACGTTATTTGTCTCTGCACTTAATCTGATAATGATCGCCAACATGATATTATTATTTACATCGACACACCATACAGCGCCAGCTGTTGCCCGGATCGATTGTCATAGAAATGGCAAAGCAGCCAAACTGTACGCTCCAGACGTAATTTACAGACTCTGTATAAACATAAAGTCTAGGGAGGGTAGATATGTAACTTACTTGAGCTCGCCTGTCGTCGAGGCTTATAAAACGCCGACTTTCATCCCTTGAAGGTGGGTAAGAACCCAAAAATGCATCCAAGGGTAAGACTCTTGTTTTGGAGCATTTGGTAAGGGCTAAGTACCTCTTTGTTGCCATAAGTTCCAACTCCTCTCTTACTAAAGGTTACAATATCGACAAGGGTCCAATTTATGGGTAAAATAGATGCTTTCAAATTATTCGTATTACGAAGGAATATTAAGACTGTCTGATTTTGCGTATATTATTTGTATCAAACATAGTTCATCATCATCATATTTATTTATTATTATCATATTTACCAACCCCTCCGCTCGGGCAGGATATGACACAAGGTCAATTTTTACGCGGAGTTTAAGTGGCGAGAGAGGGTCAGGGATATCCATGCCACTAGCTTGGATCTCCCTGACCCTCTCTCGCCACTTCTCCCTATCGTTCATCACCTCTAGCAGGTCTTCAGGACTACATCCCGTATCCTCACAGAGCTGCTGTATGTATGTTCAAGTTTGTCGTCCTGCTTTTGCTCGGCCATATGCGGGCGTCCATAGGAGTACATCCCTTATGAGCTCGTCCCAGTTCTATAGTCGTGTCCTGCATGTCTGGTTCGTGTAACTTGGATAGTTTTCGTGATGGAAGGTAGGTGGCCGTACAGTTGGTACTTTTTGGGGTGTTGCTTCCAGGACTTGTTCAGTATTGCTCCCAGCATTCTTGTGTAATTGCCGTCTAGCTTTTTCTCCAGCCGTTTTGTTAGCGTCCAAGTAGTGCATCCATACAGCAGTATCGATACGACCGCTGCTTGAGCTATAATTGTCTACTCAAGATAATCATTTTATTTTTCTCACCAGCGTTATCTGCTGATTTTTCACTGGAGTCTGAGTGATTGCAAGTTTCGTCAGGTCTCTAGGATTCTTCTTAGAGTTCTGTTCGACCTAAACAATGCTCTAGTCTGAATAGTCTTGATTATTATTTACGCCTTGAGAGTCTTTCACTGAAGTTTGAGTGACTGCAAGCCTCTTCAAGTCTCCAGGACTCTTCCCCGTATTCTGGCCGATCTCAATAATGCTGTAGTTTTGATAGTCTTAACTCGTCCTCTTATATCCAAGTCCTCCAGTCCCATTATTAATCTTTCGGTGACTGTACCAAGAGGACCAATTACAATTGGTTTAAACGTCACTTACATCTTCCACAGTTTTTTTTTCAATTCCTTACCAAGGTCGAGGTACTTATCTCTCTTTTCACTTTCCTTCAGTTTTACTCTGTGGTCAGCCGGAACGGCAAAGTTCACTATTCGGCAAGTTATTTTTTTCTTCTTGTTTACTATCACTTGGTATGGTCGTCTGGACTAGATAAGATGATCCGTTTGTATCTCAAGATCCGAAAGAATTTTGTGAGACTGAATCTGGGTTGTACATATACCATTGGTTCGTATGGCGAAATTTAAACTTCTCGCACAATTCCCAGTGGGTTACCTTCCCCACTCAGTCGTGTCTAGTTTTATACTCTCTTTAAGCTAATTTATTGTATTCGTTCATTATGTGATTGGTCATTTCGTCTCTGTCACCAATTAATCTACATCCGTTATTTTGTGGCGTCTTGTCTATTTTTGTTTTGAAATAGTCCTCATGGCGTTGTCTTGAGCCGCTATCAGAAGTGGATCAGTTTCTCTCTAAAAGTTTCTTCTTCTTCTTCTTCTTCTTCTTCTTATTATTATTATTATTATTATTATTATTATTATTATTATTATTACTATTATTATTTGTTATATGAAACCATTATAAGAAAGGCTTCAAAACATATTATTGTGTAAAAATTATTTGTAGTAAATAAGAAAACTTCATATCTAGTTTCCCCAGTCTGGTTCCGAAACTTTGAGATCCATTTCAAGAGGCACGAACTGCCTTCGTGTTCCACAACTATTTCGGTTCTCTTGAAAGATTCGTGCATTTAAGAATGGTCCAGAGTACCTTACAAGGAAACTGTCCGACTATTTATTCCTTTGATAAGAATTCAACAGAAGAATTTGTTTTGAGGGTTCTTCTTCTTCTTCTTCTTCTTATTATTATTATTATTATTATTATTATTATTATTATTATTTACTCCGCTAGAGTTTTTCACATCAGTATTAGCCGATGGTTTTTCACTGGAGTTTGAGTGACAGCAAGTCTCCTCAAATCTTCAGGACTCGTCTCAGTATTCTGGCCGTCCTCATCAATGCTGTCGTTTAGATAGTCTCTACCCGTCCGCTGACTTCCAAGTCCTCCAGCCCCTTTAATAATCCTTTAGTTACTGTGCCTAACGCACCACTCACAATTGGCACAATCGTTACTTTCATGTTCCACAGTTTTTTCAATTCTCTAGCAAGGTCGAGGTACTTATCCTTCTTTTCACTTTCCTTCAGATTTATTCTGTGGTCCACCGGGACAGCAGAGTCAACAATTTTGCAGATTCTCTTTCTTTCGTTGATTATTATGAGGTCTGGTCTTCTGGCCGGGATTAGGTGATCCGTTTGTATGTTAAAGTCCCATAGGAGTTTATGCGAGTCATTTTCTAGGACAGGCACCGGGTTGTGCATATACCATTTGTTTGTATGGTCGAATTGAAATTTCCTGCACATTTCCTAGTGGATTACCTTGCCGACCCAGTCGTGTCTCGCCTTGTACTCGTTCTGTGCTAATTTGCTGCATTCGCTTATAATGTGATTGATCGTTTCGTCTCTGTCACTGCATAGCCTACATTTACTGTTTTGTTGCGTCTTATCTATTCTCGCTTTATTATTTACTCCTTCGGAGCTTTTCACATCAGCGTTAGTTGATTGTCTTTTATTGAAGTTTGACGGACAGCAAGTCTCCTCAAGTTTTCAGAATTCTTCTTAGTATTCTGGCTGGTCTTAATAATGTAGTTGTTTTGATGGTCTCCACTCGTCATTTTATTTCCAAATCCCCCGGTCCCTTTGATAATCTTTTGGTGACTGTACCAAGAGGACCAATTACAATTACATTTTCTTTCAATTTTACTCTACAGTCAGCCGGGACAGCAAAGTACGCAATTTTGAAAGTTCTCTTTTTTTTATCATTAAAAGGTCTGGTCGTCTGGCCAGGACAAGGTGATCCGTTTGTATGTCAAAATCCCATAGGAGTTTGTCCGCCTCATTCTCCGGGACAGATGCTGGGCTGTGCATATACCATTTGTTAGAATAGTCAAATTTCAATTTCATGCACTATTTCCAGGGAATCACCTTGTCCACCCAGTCATGTCTAGTCTTATACTCTTTCTGAGCTAATTTACTTCATTCGTTTCGTCTTTATAATTATTTTTTTTTTTACTTCTTTGAGAGTTTTTCACGCCAGCGATAACTGATGGTTTTTCACTGAGTTTAAGTGACAGCTAGTCTCTTCAAATCTCTAGGACTATTTTCAGTATTTTTGCCGATTTTAAAATTTTTGCCTAATGAATAGAGTGTTCGCCAATGGTCCGGGAGACCGGGGTTCAATCAAACGTCGTCAAACCAAAGACTCAAAAATGGTACTTGGTGGTAAAGTAGAGAAATCCAAGAAAAGGAGTAGCGCCCTCCCATACACCACGGTGTAGTAGCTGGAGTGAGGGTGACCCGAAAGTTCCCTTTTCATTGAAAAGGGAACTTTCGGGTCACCCTCGACTAAGGTAGTCTGGAAGGTTTCCTCTTGTCCTCTTATTTCCCAGTGTTTCTATCTTTTACCAATCCTTTATGGATTGTTCCAAGTGCGCCAAATACAGTTGGTATTACCGTCACTTTCTTAGCTACCTTTTAATTTTACTTTGTGGTCTGCCGGAATGGAAAAGTTTTTCCCAACTTTAGTAACTAGTGAATTGTACGGAGGTCCTAGTTCATCGTTATGATAGGACCTTTTTCCACATCTTCTATGCACTCCAGATTTAACACATACGATCAATAGAATATTTCATCAGTAGCAGGATATTTAGAAACAAAAAGAAGCTCAAAATTGTCTTTCTAACTTCTTTTTTTCGGGAAGAAACCTTTATTTATTTAAACTGGGATCGCCTTCCTATTTGGCTGCATTCATTGAAAATTAATGTGATAATATTTTTTCATCACAATATTTGAATAAGTTTAACTTACATATGTTTTTTTTTTATTCAGAACACTCTAACACACACACACACACGCACACACACTCACTAACACAGAGAGTATTCGCCAATGGTCCGGGACACCTGGGTTCAATCCTAGGTCGAGTCATATCAAAGACTTTAAAAATGGTACTTGATGCCTCCGCGCTTAACACTCAGCAATATAAGGTACGTAACCTGGGTAAAGTGGAGCAATCCAGGGAAAGGTTTAGCGCCCTCCCCTACACCTTGGTGTAGTAGCTATTAAAAAGGGAGCCTTCTGGTCACCCTCGATTACGGTCGGCATACTTTACTTTATATGGTTTCCCCCATCTCACTTGGTGGGCTTGTGGCCGACCAAATGCAGTATAATCTGGACAGAGCTCAATATCTGTGATAGAGCTATCATATGATAAAATAATAAATAGGAGGTGCCCGTGGTGTAATGGTTATTGTCGTAGGAAATGGACACGGCGACACGAGTTCAAATCCTGGACGAGATTGATTGCATTTCACAGATCACTAATAACCTTTGGGAAAGGTATGAATCTAATTACTCTCCCTCCAGCTATGGGTAAAAATCAGGGCAGACTGGTTTCTTCAGCCTTGGTGAAGCAACTAGTTTAGGAGAAGGAAAACTCTGAATTCAAACCTGTTAAACCCCGCTTAAAAAATGACCTTGTGTCATATCCTCTCCGAGCGGAGGGGTTGATAAATATGATAATAATAAATAAATATGTTAGTTTTTATATGTATTCAATAGCATCGATGTTTATCTGTGACCACTGGTTTTATGCCGTCTTTATTCAACAATCTGACTGATGATTGTCATATATATACGGCATAAAACCAGTGGTTACAGATAAGCATCGATGCCATTAAATATATATATAAACTATTATATATCTAAGTATTGTTATATGATATGATATAATATCATCATCATCATCATGTCATGCCGCTAGCATGGATATCCCTGGCCCTCTTTCGCCACTTCTCCCTATCGTTCATCGCCTCTGGCAGGTCTTCAGGGCTACATCCCGTATCCTCACATAGCTGATGTATGTTCGAGCTGGTCGTCCTGCTTTTGCTTGGCCATATGCGGGGGGTCCATAGGAGTACATCACTTATGAGCTCGTCCTTGCTTCTCCAGCAATGTCCTGCATGTCTGATTCGAGTAACTTGGATAGTTTTCGTGATGGAAGGCAGGTGGCCGTATAGTTGCTGCCTTGTGGGGCGTTGCCGCCAGAACTTGTTTAATATTGCTCACAACATTCTTCTGTAATTGCCGTCAAGCTTCTTCTCCAGCCATTTAGTTAGCGTAATATAATATATATATATATATATATATATATATATATATATAATATATATATTATATTATATATATATAATATAATATAATATATATGTAATATAATATATTTATATGAATATATATATATATATGTGTATATATATGTGTGTAGTGTAATATATATATATATATATATTGGGTTGTTGGTGAAACAATGTCTGATCTTTTAATAAACTTTTAATCCTAAATTAATAAATTTGAAGCTGTTTTAATTAAGCATCTATGCATTTCTGCCAACGATTAGCAAGTAGGATAAAACTCAAGAATTTATTCCAAGAAATTTTTTAATGCGTTTTCTACTTCTCCTTTTGAACGGAATTTTTTGGCGTAAAACAGTGTCCCGATGAAAAACTGGTTGATGGTGGGTGAGAGATCAGAAGAAAGACGTGGATGGGGCAATGTCTCATTTCCTAAACCAGTGAAATTCTGTAATGTCATCTTGGCAACATGTGGTCGAGCATTGTCATGAAGCTAAATTAGAATTCAGGTTGAACTTCTGCAAAATAAGTAAACGTATCACTTCTTTTTTCATGTTAAATCTTCATATAACCTTCATGTAACCTTCATATAACCTTCATGTAACCATCATATAACCTTTACGTAACCTTCATTTAACCATCATATAACCTTCATATAACCATCATATAACCTTCGTGTAACCTTCAGGTAACCATCATATAACCTTCATATAACCTTCACTTAACCTTCATATAACCTTTATGTAACCATCATATAACCTTCATGTAACCTTCATATAACCTTCATGTAACCCATATAACCTTAATGTAACCTTCATGTAACCATCATGTATCCTTTATGTAACCCTAACCGTTACATGTAACCATCATGTAACCTTCATGTAACCATCATTATAACCTTCATATAACCTTCATATAACTTTTATGTAACCTTCATATAACCTTCATATAACCTTTATATAACTTTTATGTAACCTTCATGAAACCATCATATAACTTTCATATAACCTTTATGTAACCCTAACCGTTATATGTAACCTTCATATAACCTTCATGTAACCTTCATATAACCTTCATGTAACCCATATAACCTTAATGTAACCTTCATATAACCTTCATGTAACCATCATATATCCTTTATGTAACCCTAACCCTAACCGTTATATGTAACCATCATGTAACCTTCATGTAACCATCATTATAACCTTCATATAACCTTCATATAACTTTTATGTAACCTTCATATAACCTTTATATAACCATCATATAACCTTCATATAACCTTCATGTAACCATCACATAACCTTTATGTAACCTTCATGTAAACTTCATATAACCTTCATATAACCTTCATGTAAACTTTATATAACCTTCATATAACCTTTATGTAACCCTAACCGTTATATGTAACCATCATGTAACCTTCATGTAACCATCATATAACCTTTATGTAACCTTTATGTAGCCATCACATAACCTTCATGTAACCTTCATGTAAACTTCATATAACCTTTATGTAACCCTAACCGTTATATGTGACCATCATGTAACCTTCATGTAACCATCATTATAACCTTCATATAACCTTCATATAACCTTTATGTAACCTTTATATAATCTTCATATAACCTTTATGTAACCATCATATAACCTTCATGTAACCATCATATAGCATTTATGTAACCTTTATGTAGCCTTCATGTAACCTTCATGTAAACTTCATATAACCTTCATATAACCTATATGTAACCATCATATAACCTTCATGTAACCTTCATATAACCTTCATGTAACCTTTATGTAACCTTTCAAAATCAAATTCAAAAAGATGTGATTGAACAAATAAGACATTAATAGGGTTTTTTCATTCAACTACAATTAAAATAATGTTGAAACAAAATTTGAGTAGTTTATACAAAAATCGGAGAGTATTTTTCAAACCCAAAACTGCCTGATGATTGTGGTTTTGCAAAAAACTCTTTGAAACCTAGGGGTCACATGAATTAGATATATATATCTAATATATATCTATTTATTATTATTGTAATATATATATATACGAGGTGCCTTTAATAAGTTTCCAGACTTTTTTGTACAAGCATCTAAAATTGTCGTAAACTCTTGAAAATTCACTATGTTATTGCTATACATCTTATGAAATGACTGTTTAATTTCTATGATTTCAGGTTCCAATCCACAGCTACAGCAGCAATTGGAATACACTCAACTAAAGCCTGATTGTCACAGCTGGTGAATTTCAAAAATGCAATCTGACACTTTAAAAGAACGATATGCAATAAAATTCTGTTTTAAACTTGAAATAAATGCCACAGAAACGTATGGAATGCTTCAGACTGCTTTTGGAGCATTTTGCATGAATCGAGCATCGGTTTTGAGTGGTATAAGGGATTCAAGGAAGGCAGACGGAGTCTGTGAGGGATGATGAGAGGTGTGGGAGGAGTAGAGAAGTCACCAGAGTTGACTGGTCAAACAGTTAGGCTTAGGGTTATTATGTTGAGGTTTTAAGGGAGTTCAGCAAGAGATTCCGTCGGTAGAGGCCAGCACTTTTCAAATCGGCTCAGTGGCATTTCCAACAGGACAATGCACCAGTCTACAATTCCATCCTTGTCACAGACTATTTGACCAAGATGGGCATCAAGACAGTTCGTCACCCTCCCTATAGTCGAGGCCTTGCTCCCAGTAACTTTTTCTTATTCCCTAAGCTTAGAGGCTGTCGTTATGGGACTATTGAGTAGATGAAAGAGGCTGTGATAAAGGTCATTGACACGCTCACATAAGAGGACTTCCATGGGGCCTTCCAGAAGTTTTTGGAACGGTAAAACAAGTGCATTACAACTGGAGGAGATTACTTCGAAGGGGAATAGAGTTTCATGTGTGTACTATTAATAAAAGAGCCCATACGAAAAAAATCTGTAAACTTATTTAATGATCCTCGTATATACATATATATATATATATATATATACATATACACGCACACACACATGTATATATATGTATATTTTTTTTTTCATCATACAACGTGTGAAAGCACTTATGTTACCCTACCCTAATTAGTCGTCATTCAGTCTCCCTGGCCACTGACAAACACTCTACCCACCAGGTCAATGGGACAGAAATACTTAAATATATAGATGTATTGGCTTGGTGGGTATAGTGTTTGCTAATGGCTAAGGAGACTGGGGTTCACTCCCAGGTCGAGTCCAACCAAAGACTCAAAAATGGAACTTGCTGCTTCTTTGTTTAACATTCAGCAATATAAGGTAGATAGGGTAAAGTGGACCAATCCAGGGAAAGGAATAACGCCCTCCCTCACACTTCGGTGAAGTAGCTTATGAAAAAGGAGCCTTCAAGTCGAACTCGACTACTGTTCGCCAAATTTATTTACTTTATATACATATAACAATTTAGCGAGAAAAAAAAGTCTTCGGAGGATGAATGAATTTCTTGAACTATTTGTCAGTGTGAAACGTTTCGGTTTTTAAACCTATATCAGGGCGAGCGAGTTCTTGTAAATGTGTGTGTTTGGAAAGTATTGACGTTTTACCCGCGAGGATAAAGTAATATATATATATATATGTGTGTGTGTGTGTGTTCAAAAAGTAAAGACTTTTTATCAGACAGGATATATATATATATATATATATATATATATATATATAATTTTGGTTGTGATTTGCATCTGAGAATGCCGATTGTCATCATATCCCATGCATCTGAAATTAGCAGTGAATCTGAACATAGGTTTTTTTTTTAATTTCTTATTCTTATTTTTATTTCTATTTTATTTTCGGGCAGATGTTTTTCAGATGGTGTATTCCAGTCCTTCTTTAACATCCCTTACCACCCCTAAACCAATGCTCTTACAATCTCAACCATCTTTTCCGCCATTTTTCTTGGACCCCTCTTTCAGCCGCCTATTTTAATTCTATCAGCCCCTTTCTTCTTTTAAGACACCCAGACGCACCCCCACCCTCTTTGTTCCTTCTGTCTAGCAAAAAGGTTCATTTGCTAGAAGAATCCCATACATACAGCGAGGGGTTATGTTGGATAGCTAGAACTTCCTCCACTGCATCTACTGGTGGTGGTGCTAATGGCGATGGTGGTGATAATGCCGATGATGATGATGATGATGATGATGGTGTTGGTGGTGGTGAGAAAGAGTTGTGATGGTGGAGGTGGTGTTTCGGCTGCTTTTGCTCAGACAAATATATCAGTTAAGAGCGTGCTTTTTGACCTGCCGAGAATGTAACTAAAGGAAAGTTTAAAAAAATAAAAATATAAATATAAAAAAAAAAAACAAAAAAAAACTATCGTGTTAAAAGTACATAAAAGAAGTGTCAGTTCACGGCTTATTTTTTTAGTGTGATTTTCTTCTTCTTCTTCTTCTTCTTCTTCTTCTTCTTCTTCTTCTTCTTCTTCTTCTTCTTCTTCTAAAATACTTTCATTCTTTCGTTTATTCTTCACCCTCTTTCTCTCCAACACTCAAGCTACCTTTCTTCACTTCTCATTTTTTCCCCTTGCTTTCTCTCTTCTTTCTTCACCTTTTTCTAAAATACTTCATTATATTTCATTCCCTCGTTCATTCTACATCCATTTCATCATTTCTTCTTCTTCTTCTTCTTCTTCTTCTTCTTCTTCTTCTTCTTCTCAATATTTTAATATAATTGAATTTATTTCTTTATCTTGTTCTTTTTTTAATAATCCTTCACTCTGACATGTACACTGTCTTTCTCTCCCTTTTCACTCTCCTATTTCAATATGGCCCTTTTTTACCTCACCAATTTCCTTCATACCGTATTTCTTTCAAATAAATCTATAAATTTTTGTTCATTCATTCACTTCATTTATCTACTTTCTATTTTCATTTCATTCTTTCTTCAAATTTTCTTCTCTCCCTATTATTTTTCTCCTTATTTTTTTCTGAATTTATCTTATTCACCTGAATATTATTTTCTTATTCTTTTAGCTTCAACATCTACCCTGTCTTTTGCTATTTCTATTTCTGTCGGGCTTTTTTTTCTTTCTTTCTTTCTTTCTTTATTTATTTTTCGTTTCATTTTCTTTCATTCTTTGTTTTTCTTCTCTTTAAAGCCTCCGCCGTATTTACTTTCCTTTCCCACATCTTTTTTCTAACCCCTCTTTCACCTTGCCTTTCTCTTTCTAAATACTAAAATTTATTTCATTTACCTACTTTATTCAAACACTCACTTCTTCTTCTTCTTCTTCTTCTTCTTCTTCTTCTTCTTCTTCTTCTTCTTCTTCTTCTTCTTCTTCTAAAATGCTTCACTGTATTTCGCTCTCTCGTTTCTTCTTCTTCTTCTTCTTCTTCTTCTTCTTCTTCTTCTTCTTCTTCTTCTTCTTCTTCTTCTTCTTCTTCTAAAATGCTTCACTGTATTTCGCTCTCTCATTTCTTCTTCTTCTTCTTCTTCTTCTTCTTCTTCTTCTTCTTCTTCTTCTTCTTCTTCTTCTTCTTCTTCTTCTTCTTCTTCTTCTTCGATGCTTCACCACATTTCATTCTCTCGTTCATTCTTTACACCCTCTTCTCTCTGATACTCCTGTTATCTTTCTTACCTTCTATTTTCTTCTTTTTCTTTCTGTCTTCCTCCATCACCCTTCTAACAAAATATTCCCGCTTATTTCTCAATTCCACGCATGCTTGTCCGGCCCTTCTCTAACCGGCCCATCATCGCCGAAAAACTCAAAGGGATCAATTACTTCGTTTTAGATAACTCGATTCAAATTATACAAGTAACTTAGAGTTATCTTTTCTACACTGACTAGATCGATAGAGCCATTTCCCTTATGTCCAATGTATGTATACCCTAAGCTTCATACACATTAATTCTTTGCATTTACTAAAAAACTTGGCTTCTAAGTAGAGTATTTCAGGCATTGCCTATAGCCATGTACGGAGCTCTACGTACCGTTCTGAAAAAGTATTTGTTCAATTTAAGAGAAAAAAAAGTGAATACTGAAACATGTTTTTCTTTTCATTGTTGCATATTTTCACGCTTATATTTCTTCCCTTTTTTTTTTTTAAAATTAATAGTAAGAAAAGCAAGTAAACATGTATCGCGGCTGTTTGACTTGAAAGTGCTTTTTTGAACAAACTTTCAGATTTTCATTTTTTTTTTTAATATCTGCGTTTCCCAAAGACATTTTTTGCGAGGAGTGTAATTGCCGTTGTATCTACTCACCTGCTAATTCTCCTATCTTCCAGCGTTACGCTAAGAGAGAAAAGTTATAGATAATTTAATCGAAGTGAAACTTAAAAACCTCTTCTTACCGATTCAAGTACACATTTGCAAGATGGACATCCAGGTGAATCTCGGAATTAAATTAATTCTTAACCCACCAGTTCCCTCGTAACATCATCACCACGAAACAAGTTACAGTTAATTTCTTTCTTTCACAGTCTTCCGGTTTCATTAAAATAACACGATACAACAGAAACAGGAGATTTTTATCTAGACATCTAGACATCATTTCATTACAGTATATATTGTTCAACTGCGCTCTCATTTTTTTTCAGCCTAGTCAGCTGGGACTGTAGAACACAACGAATGCTTTTTTGGATGAAGGTCTCTTATGGAAATAACATTAAACCATCTGATGGCCAGACTCAAGCCTGGGAGATTTTGTGAGTGTGGAGTACCCCTTTACTGCCATTACTCCCAGGTCCACTCTGACCCGGAGTGATAACACCTGACAGATCCCACTCTCTGGGTTGAATATAACTTTTATCAATTAAACTGTGTGTGAATACATGATTGATGTGTAATTGTTAGTGTTAAATTGCAGTACTTAGAACCATTTAACTGTATGCAAACTAATGAGTAATATTGAATAGAATTATTTGTGTTAAATAGCAATACTTGAAACGACTTGACGGTCTGCAAACATATTAGATAATATTAGATTGAATTATTAGTGTTAGATAGCAATAATTGAAACCGAACCGAAAAAGACATTGACATGCTGCTAACGAAGACATGGACAGCTATCGATATGCTATCGGTCATATGGAAATCAGACCTGACCGATAAAATGAAACGCAGTTTCTTCCAAGCAGCGGTCGTGTCGATACAGCTGTATGGATGCACCACTTGGACGATGACAAAACAGCTGGAGAAGAAGCTAGACGGCAATTACACAAGAATGCTGAGAGCAATATTAAACAAGTTCTTGCAGCAACAATCCGCAAAGCACCAACTATACGGCCGCCTGCCTCCCATCACGAAAACTATACAAGTTAGACGAGCCAGGCACGCAGGACACTGCTGGAGGAGCAGGGACGAGCTCATAAGTGATGTACTCCTATGGACCCCCATATATGGACGAGCTAAAGCAGGACGACCAGCTCGAACATACATACAGCAGCTATGTGAGGATACAGGATGTAGCCCTGAAGACCTGCCAGAGGCGATGAACGGTAGGGAGAAATGGCGAGAGAGAGTCAGGGATATCCGTGCTAGCGGCACGACATAATGATGATGATGATGAACTGAGTAGAAACAATGGCAATAGTAATGTCCAAACAAATTAGTTCTAATACATTTAAAAATGAAATTACTGACAAATTATTCACTTGCCGATTGTGTAGGTTTTTCATTTGAATGTGTCTTAATGACTAACTATTAAACTGTTACATAGTAATACTTAATATAGTATGCAAAAATTGAGTTCAGGCTCAATCATAAATGTTATTAAAAAAGGAATTTACAAATCATATATTTTATATGTTTAAAGAAGATCTGGCATTAAAAAACCTACAATGGTTTATATGCAACAAAACCCAACCAAACCAAATCCTATATATTTAATATATATGTATAAAAAAGATTTGGCTTTGAATAACCTACAATGGTTGATATGCAACAAAACCCAACCAAACCAAATCCTATATATTTAATATATATGTATAAAAAAGATTTGGCTTTGAATAACCTACAATGCTTGATATGCCATAAAACACAACCGAACTAAATCATATGTACTTAATATATATGTATAAAGAAGATTTGGCATTAAATAACCTACAATGGTTGATATGTCATAAAACGCAACCAAACCTAATATATATATTTGGTATGTACAAATAAAGAAGATTTGGCTTTAAATAACCTACAATGCTTCATATGCCATAAAACACAAATGAGCTAAATCATATGTATCTAATATATATATATATGTATAAAGAAGATTTGGCATTAAATAACCTACAATAGTTGATATGCCATAAAATGCAACCAAACCAAATCATATATAATTGATATATATGTATAAAAAGGATTTAGCATTAAATGACCTATAATGTTTGATCTGCCATAAAACCAAACTAAAACCAAAGCATATATAACTTACATGTATAAAAATTATTTGGCATTAAATGACCTACAATGGTTGGTATGCCATAAAACACAACCAAACACAACCAAACCAAATTATTTTCATTTGAATAAAAAAAGTATATATATATGGTGGGTTATTTTACTCCATGCAAGTATAACACACCACCTCTATTTGATAATATTTCACTTGAGTCTGATTGATAGCAAGTCACCGCAGATCTCCAGAACATAATTAATTTTAAAAAGTTCTTTTTGAAGCAACACTCATATTGCCAAATTATTTCTTTTTTAATATCTATGTTTCTGAAAAATAGTTCTTAAGGTGGAAAAATAATTGCCGTTGTATCTACTTACCTACCAACCTACTTTCATGCGTCACGCAAAGAGAAATAGGTAGTCTAAGCGAAGTAAAGCCTAACATTCCCTTTTTCAGCCACACACTTATACATCGGCAAGATGGGTCAGCAAATGAACCCAGTTACAAAATTGATTCTTAGCTCACCAACTCTCTCCTTATAACTCCTCCGCATTTTTTGCTTCTATTAAAATACTACAGAAATACTAAGAATGGAATTGCCTCTTTGTAATATTTCAGTCTCATAAAATTTAAATTCACTAAAAATGCAAACATGCACTCAATAAATTTCCATAAGCAGATATCCCACCGGGGGAGTTATCGTGGAAATTTACTAAGCTTTTTGCTTAGATGTGGCACAAGGCCATATGAAAGGGGCACCCAATGAGACTCGAACTCACTCGTGTAGGTCTGCTAGTCGAGCTTGCTAACCATTACACCACCAGAGGCGCCTCCGGGGGAGTTATCGTGGCTCAATGGATAAAGCGGTTTTCTGTGACATTGTAGTAAGCGGGTTCGAAATCTCATCGTGCTATAATGGTTACTTTCCGACAAATTCTTTCGGAAAGGGTAGGAAATCTCTTATCCCTGAAGCAGTAAGTTTAATTGTGCCACAACTGTCCTTCTTCAAGGAGAGCTTTGGCATTAAATGGCCCAAAAAGTTTGATATGCCATTAAAAATAACGAAAGAAAGATACTGAAACAATGAAGATAAAGATGGGGAAATGAAACGAGAGTCTACTGAGGTACAAATTTACTTAGTAAAAAATTAAAGTTGGCGACCGTTGTCGAGGGCGACCCGAAGGCTTCCTTTTCAATAGCTACTACACCAAGGTGTAGGGGAAGGGCGTTACTCCTTTCTCCGGATTTCTCCACTTTACCCTCGATACGTACCTTATAATGCTGAGTTTTAAGTAAGGAAGTATCAAGTACCATTTTTAAAGTCTTGTTATGACTCGACCTGGGATTGAACCCTGGTCTCCTGGGCCATTGGCGAACACTCTACCCACTTGGTCAATGAGCTGGGCAAAAAATTACTAACAATCCCCGGAATTTTCTGTTGCTCAGATTCTAAAACTAATTTTCATCAAGGACTAAATATCTAGACCTCTAATGACTAGATATTGTCCCGACTCATTAGCCTAACAGAATCAGAACAGGTGACCCCCGTAATTCGATGTTTCGTGTAGGTTCCCGAGTTAGACAAACATCAGAAAAAGGCCGGAGGACATATCGGCCGCAACGTTGTGGAAATAACTATAAATATGAAGACAATGGTCCGAAAACCCTTAATGATAAAAATCATCAAGCTTCGTCTCAGAAATTTAGACAACTAAGAATTAATGGTGTTAGGTACCAATGTTTGAAACCACTTTACTGCGTGCAAATCGAATTATTAGCGTTCGATGAGAATACTTGAAACCATTTAACAGCGTGCAAACAAATAAGTAATATTTGATAGAATTATTTGTTTTGGATTACAACACTTGAATATATCTAACTTTATGCAAACAAATGAGCTCTGGCCCCTTGGAAAACAATGTTACAAACTATTCGCATACAAATCATATATATATATATATATGTGTGTGTGTGTATGTGTGGGTGTATATACATATCATATGATACTCATGGTAATCATTCCTTGGCTGTTTTTTTCTTTTCTTTCTTTTCTTCATCAATAGCCGCCACCCTCAGAGATGAGAAGTAGTGATTTCCTGACTGAACTATTTGAGTGTGGCCGTTGATTTGTGAGGTTCTTCTGCCAAGCATCTGGTGCAGTTCACCGTTGGTCATCTTTGGATTCATCTGCCTTAATTCACATCCACCATGCTGTTTCCCATGGCTTCACACGATATTAGCATAGCTAAAAAAGGAGGTTTGTTTTAAATTTGTTAAGTTTTAACTTAGTTAAAGTCTAACTACTCACTTTTAATTTTCAAAAACCTGTTACTAAGTTGTTAGTGAAATTTATTTACATTCTTTATCGGTTCAAATCAAGAGCAATTAGATGTTATTCTTTTATGTCTAAAATTCTGAGTTTCACGTTAGTCATATCGTTTATATATTCTGCATCTCCTACAGATTTATGGGTATATATATATATATATATATATATTGGCAGCATTTCTTCATGAATACAAATTTCGATGAATATAATAGACATTTTCTGTCTACATATTTTCTTGTTGATCCTTTCATATTGCCGTATTGATTTTATAGTATTCGGCGGGAATTTATTGATAATTTTCCATAATATTATAGAACAATTTTAAAAGTAAACGCTACACACTGCAATGACCCAGATGCTCTTCTTCAAACAAAGTAGTAATGAGCATACAAAAGTTACATCACTTTTGTAATACATCTTATCCTGACGATGGCCCAAAGTCGGGCAGAAAGTACTTGGGAAAATAAACAATTATATTCAACGAAATTTGTATATATATATATATATATATATATAAACAGAAATAACATTAAATTAACCATAAGAGTTGATTTGTCATAAAACATGACAAAACCAAACATTTAGAAAGTACTGATCATAAGAAGAAAATCTGTTTTTCTTTGCTTGATTTCTATAATGACTTCATCTGGCTGATTTTGTTACGTTCTCCGATTTCCAATTTTTCTTGCATCTTTGAAAGGCTTTTGCTACTGTTCCAAAGTATGCACATCATAAAGATCATAGCTATCACATTTTTATTCTATCATATTTTCAGTTTTATCACCTGGTCTATATATGTGTCTAACTCAACAAAATAGCAAATGCAGGCTATGTGGTGACAGAGATGAAACCATCAATCACATAATAAGCGAATGCAGCAAATTAACGCAGAAGGAATATAAGACAAGGCATGATTGCGTCTGCAAAATGATCCACTGGGAGATGTGCAATAAATTGAAATTTGACCATACAAACAAATGGTATATGCACAACCCAGCACCTGTCCTAGAAAATGATACACATAAACTCCTATGGGACTTTGACATACATACAGATAACCTAATGTCGGCCAGAAGACCAGACCTTATAATAATCAACAAAAAAGAGAACTTCCAAAATTGTCGACTTTACTGTCCCGGCTGACCACAGAATAAAACTGAAAGAATGTGAAAAGAAGGATAAGTACTTCGACCTTGCTAGGGAATTGAAAAAACTATGGAGCATGCAGGTGACAATTATACGAATTGTAATTGTTGCGTTTGGAACAGTAATTAAGGATTGCAAAAGGGACTGGAGGACTTGGAAGTAGGCGGACGAGTAGAGACCACCCAAACGATCGAGAACAGCCAGAATATAGAGAAGAGTCCTGGAGACTTGAGGAGACTTGCTGTCACTTAGACTCCAGTGAAAAACTATCGGCTGACGCTGATGTGAAAAGCTCTAATGAGTGAATAATAATAGAAGGAACATGAAGATAATGGTAATACCAATGGTAATTGGTGCGCTTGGAACGATTCTCAAAGGTTTACTAAATGGACAAGAGGAGTGAGTAATCAGATGGTTGACATTGGCCAGAATTCTGCGAAGAGTCCTGGAGACCTGAGTAGACTGGCTATCATTCAGACTCCAGTGAAAGACCCTCAGCCAACGCTGGAGGAAAAACTCACAAAGAATAAAACGAAGATCGAATTAATCATACAAACCAGAGATGCAAATACAAAACATGGATTAGGGAAGACAACAGATTTGCAAAAATTGAAAGAAAACGAAAAGAGAGACGAGTATATAGACCTTGAAAAAACTATGGAACATAAAAGTAACGGTGATAACACTTGGTGCTTTTGTTACAATCACCAAAGGATTAGTACAAGGACTGGATGACTTGGAAATAAAAGGACGAGGAGAGACCATCCAAACTACAGAATTGTTAACATCTGCCAGAATACTGAGAAGAGTCCTGAAGACTTGAGGAGACTTGCTGTCACTCAAACTCAAGTGAAAGACCATCTGCTAACGCTGATAGGAAAAACTCTCAAGGAGTTAAATAATAATAATAATACATTATGAGTAGTAGTACCGGGCAATTAAGTAACGAGCCATTGGTCTAATAAGAAGAGTCTTCGCCAATCGTCCGGGACACCTGGGTTCAATCCCAGGTCGAGTCATACCAAAGACTCAAAATATGGTACTTGATGCCGCCTTGGTTAGCACTCAACATTAGAAGCTTAGGATCAAGGGTAAAGTGGAGCAATCCAGGGAAATGGAAGTGCGCCATCCCCAACACCTCAGTGTTGTAGCAATTGAAAAGGGAGCCTTCTGGTCACTCTCGACTAAGGTCACCAGCCTGACTTATTATTAGTAGTATTATCATTCTATATTTACCAACCCCTCTGCTCGGGCAAGATATGACACAAGGTCAATTTTTAAGCGGAGTTTAACAGGTTTGAATTCAGAGTTTTCCTTCTCCTAGACTAGTTGCCTCACCAAGTCTGAAGAACCTAGCCTGCCCTACTATTTGCCCATAACTGGAAGGGGAATAATTGGATTCATACCTTTCCCAAGGGTATTAGTGCTATGTGAAATGCAATCAGTCTCGTCCAGGATTTGAACTCGTGTCGCCGTATCCATTTCCTACACCACGGGAGCCTCCACAGTAGTAGTATTATCATTTCACTCCTAACGAGTTTTTCATATCAATTCTAACAGTGGATTTTTCAGTAAAGTCTGAGAGACAGCAAGTCTTCGCAGATCTCAAAGACTCTTCCAATTATTCGAGCTGATAATTAAAACGCAGCACCTCACATAATAACAGCTGTACGGACACTTAGCCCCTAATACACAAAACATCTGAGCGAGGCATGCAAGACACTGCTGGAGAAGTATGTACGAACACATAAGCGAAATTCTGCTATGAAATCCACCACATAGAGACACATTCGTATTTGCCGACCAGCAAAAGCTGACATTTATTGCGCAAACCCTGGATGATGCCTAGGAGAGTCATAACGTATAGGGACTGTCCAATCAGCACTCTTAGATAATGATAGTGATGATTATAATGATGTCTAAACTGTTTCCCAAAATATTTCTATCAATGTGTATTGGGAAATTTCACAAGGTCGGAAATACTGTGCTTTATTTCAGGACATTGTTCATGTCAGTTCTGAAGATTTAAGACATTGTTGTATTTTAAGATGGACTGAGAATACAGCCACGATATGATGGGGTTTTGTATTTCGTCTTATTCCGTTTGCTATAACATTTTTTTCTTGAATAAAGTTTGATTTTGAGCTGACGACATAAAGCTTTTTTCGGCTTTTAATATCTATCGGTTTGGTTGGTTTGGTTGGGATTTTTGTTGGTTTTTAAGGTCAAATCCTCTTTATACATCTATATTAAATATATAGGATTTGTTTAGGTTGGGTTTTATGGCATATCAACCATTGTAGGTTATTTAATGCCAAATCCTCTTTATACATATATATTAGATATATTGGATTTCTTTAGGTTGGGTTTTATGGCATATCAACCATTGCAGGTTATTTAATGCCAATCCTCTTTATACAAGTATTGCTATTTCACATTATTCTATTCAACGTTACTCATTCGCTTACAAACCGGTAAAAGTATTGCTATGCATCACTAACAATTCAATTAAACATCAGTCATTTGTTTACACACGCAATTAAATGTAAAAAAAACTTCTATTTCAAACAATTCGATTTAGCATAAGTCATTTATGTGCACTCAGTTTAAATGTCAAACAGTTCTGATCAAATGATTGATAAGACTCTCTCATTCCCAGCCAGAGTGGACCTGGAAGCGATGGTAATGAAGGGATACTCTGCATTCCTCAAAGCTCCAGCATTACTGAAACCTCACCATTGGATTGTTTTGTGTTATATACAGGACACTCGTTGGGGGGGGGATCTTACCCCTCTGCAGAGATACGATCGGTGTATTCTACAACCCCTGCCGACAGGGTCATATTTATAAGATAGTTCTAGTGGAATAAGGTCTCTATTTCCGTCCTTTCTTGAGGCATTATAAATTATTCTCTCTTGACATACACATACTTAGAAGCCTATCTATCTCTCTCTCTCTCTATATATATATATATATACACATCCATGTCCATGCATACACATATATATAAAACTACGCTTTTCGATATATATATATATATATATATATATATATATATATATATATATGTGTGTGTGTGTGTGTGTGTGTATTTATGTATATTTATTGCTTGTTATTTAATGACATCTCAAACTTCTCGGGTTTTTTTAACGCCAAATCCATCCGTTTAGATTTTTAAAGGAAATATTTAGAAGTCATCAGTAGTGCTTAGCTCTGATTGGCTGTTGCAAAATTATATATAGAGCCTTTTCTGTGGTCATTTTTTTTCTCCTTGTGTGGATGCGCAGGTTAGCTGCCGGGATGGGAGTTGGAGTAAGATCAATGCCAACTGGGTCATTTGGGTGGGGGGGTCTGATGTTGCAAGACCCGAAACCCCCCATGAACCCAAAGGAAACATCTCTGATGACCCATCCCGATGCATCAATGAAGATGTATGATATAAATATATATATATATGCGTGTGTGTATGTATATTTATGTATATTCATTGCTTGTTATTTGATGACATCTCAACCTTCTGGGGTTTTTTTAACGCCAAATCCATCCGTTTAGGACACCAGTGCAACTATTTAACCAATAGATGGAGGATTAGGGGGCTCATACTTTTCCGAGGGTATTTGTCCGAAACTGGAGTTTGAACTCGCGTATTACAATTCCTCTGTCTAACGCTTTAACCATTACACCACGGGGACACTCTTGTTTATGTATTGTAAATGTATAATAGTATTAAGTGGTTGAAAGCAACCTATGAGGTAAAAGAAGCTTTAAAGGATAAGTCATCATCATCATCATCATCATGTCGTGCCGCTAGCACGGATATCCCTGATCCTCTCTCGCCACTTCTCCCTATCTTTCATCGCCTCTGGGCGTATCCTCACATAGCTGCTGTATGTATGTTCGAGCTGGTCGTCATGCTTTTGCTTGGCCATATGTGGGGGTCCATAGGAGTACATCACTTATGAGCTCGTTCTTGCTTTTCCAGTAGTGTTCCGCGTGTCTGGTTCGTCTAACTTGGATAGTTTCCGTGATGGAAGGCAGGTGGCCGTATAGTTGGTGTTTTGTGGGGTGTTGCCGCCAGGACTTGTTCAATATTGCTCGCAACATTCTTGTGTAATTGCCGTCTAGCTTCTTCGTCAGCCGTTTAGTTAGCATCCAAGTAGTGCATCCATATAGCAGTATCGATACGACCGCTGCCCGGAAGAAACTGTTTCATTTTATCGGTCAGGTTTGATTTCCATATGATCGAGGATAAGTAACAGAATAGAAAGAGAAAGATTTATAAAAATTAGAATAGGTTGAAAGGAATTCTGAAAAATCTATCATAAACTGAAGCTATCGGCTCGTGTAAATGTCAAAAGTTTAGGGATTAAATTATTTTTCACTTTTGGGGGTCAAAATGACGATTTCTCTGATTTAACCGAAAGTATTTTTGAATTATTGTCACGGATATAAGTTATAAATAACTTCCTGCCTGAAATAAATATCCATCGATTTTGCATTCTAGGAAAAAAATTAATCTTCTAATTGCTATTAACATCTGTAACGCATATAACCCATTTGATATGACGTCTCCAAGGAAAAAGAAATCTTGCTGATGCTTGATTTGCTACATGGCTTTGCCTATTTGGAACTTCGTCCTTTCTGGATTTAAAACTGAACTGGATTGTGCAATCATTATTGACTCAGGACTTGATAACAATCATTTGTGAATTAACGGGAAATGAAGACGTTTTAACAAGTTAATTCTGGTTTAATATATCTCACTTTCCAATACATAGGGACATCTGTTTTGAGATTCATATATTCGGCAGTAGTTATAGCAGTAGGGCAGTTCAAGTCCAATCAGTTCCAGGACTGTGATGCATTTTCTTAGCTGTTAGAAAACCTTCTGGTTTTTGTGTCTATTTGTTGGATATCTATCAAGTTCCAGTTGAAGGAGGCAGAGGAACTGATATGAAACAACTGCTACTGCAACTGAGTTGATGGCTTCAATTCCTCTTCGTGGGTTTAATTCTGTTTTCTTAATCAGTCTAATTCTCTCATAGTACACTTTTTTTCCTGATCTTCTCTATTTTCTGTTGTATTCGTTTACATTCATATACTTCTTGATCTCTTCTCTTAATCTAGCTCTTTGATTGTGACGTCTCCATCCAAAGTGATGGATTATGAAACTATAAGTTTTCCTCGTTTGAAAATCGCTTTTGCTCACTTATCAAGACCAAATTTCATTCCTCTATCATTAATATAACTCTTAAAAGTCTTCAGTAATCTTTCTTGTTTTCCTTTGTTTTTTTGTTTGCTTTTTTTGTTTGCATAAAACTTTAAATCATCCATTAAGACGAGGTGAGTGATAATTTTATATATAGATAGTTTTATATATAAATAATTTTATAACCAAAGGTTATTAAGTCCGTTTGAGAGAGGTAGAAGAGATAAGTAGGAAAGGGAAGATAAGGAGTTATCTTGGAAAATACTACAGTCTATTTCCTTTTTTTTTTACATATAATATTATATTGTTAAAATGAGACAGATAAAGGGCTGAGTTCCACAGTGACATGTTCTGTGGAAGAAAAGTTAGAATAATTGATAATATTCCGAAAACTTTGAGAAGTTAAAAGGTACCTGCTATGACTGGTAGTATCGTGGTAGTTGGTACGCTGACACCTTATGCATTGCTTTATACTGTGTATGAAAGCTGCCCGAATGAACATGCTACGTAGTCTAATTTGGAAACTTATTCTTTACTGGCAACAAAAACCGAAGCAACCAAAAATGTTTGTTGAGAGAAGGGAGACGAGATAGTTGATTCCAGTACAGTAAAAAGATGGTCGATAAAATTTCGCTCGGGTTGCAAGAAACTCGATAATCAAGGAAGAATAAGTTGGATTAAAACCATCGATTGCGAAGTCATGCGCCATGCTATAGAGGAAAATCTGGAGAGTATCAGGTGAGCTTAGCATCTCACGGTCCAGTGTAGTTCATCCCTTTCACAAAGTCGGCAAAAGGAGCCTAAGCTGCTGAATTGTACTTGGCAAAACCAGTGACTCACAATTGTAAATAATTTACAGCTGTCTGTACATGGTGAGATAAGACTATGCTGTTTATAAAGGGTGTTTATAAAAGATGGTGTACTGATGTGAAGGAGCTGAATCAGAAGTTTGGAATTTTATCTCATCCAGATGATATCCGTGTATGTGTTTTGGCGATTGCTTATCTAAGCTCATTAATATGATTAACTAATTGATTTTAAAGGCATGATGTCTCTTATAAGGTTATTTTATGCCTAGATGTTAGGGAATCACGTTCATTGTAGGTTCATGCATACATTCTTTGTATTAGTTTCTTGAGAGTCTTGGTTTCGTTTCGTTGTATGGCACATCAACCATTGTAGGTTATTTAACCCCAAATCCATTTTTATACATATAAACAGTTCTATTTCAAACAATTCACTTAAGCACAAGTAGGCAGTTTAGATATCAAAACAGTTCTATTTCAAGCAACTCGTTTTAGCATAAGTACACAGTTTAGTTCTATTTAACCAATAGATCGGTGCTACCATTCCGGACCAGAGTGGACTTGGAGCGATGGCAATAAAGGGGTACTCTGCATTTCCCAAAGCTCCAGAATTACTCGAACCTCACGATCAGATTTAGTGTCATATCCAGGAAACTCGTAGGAGGAGGGGGTCTTACCCCTCTTCAGAGATACAGTCGGTGTATTCTACTGCCCTAGCCAACTGGGCAATTCTGTAGAGTCGTTTTACATACAGTTATATGTTATAAAGAATTCTCATCTAATACAAATAATTTACACGCAGCTGTTTTGTTTCAAGTATTCTAATATAATACAAATAATTATACAGTTTCAAGTAACTGATCCTTTTAAATAATAAGGATCATTTGTTTGTACACAATTACATAATATCAATCATTCCCATATAATACAATTAATTTGCATATAATTATATGGCTTTAAGTGTAATATAATGGCCAAGGGATTTCGTTTTATATATCTTGCCTTTGGGTTTAGTTAGGCTGAGAACCTTTCGGCTCAGTGCCTAGGT